>VWYE01022983.1:123373-174739 GCA_013398995.1 Alaudala cheleensis | reverse complement strand
TTAAAGCTGCATTTCTACACTGTGGGTGGGGCTGCATGGGGGCCACAGGTGCTGCTGAGTGTGGGCTTTGGGGGCTGTGCTTGTGGGATGGTGCTGAGCACGTTGGGGAGAGGCTGTGGGCTCTCCTCGTTCCCCTCTGGATGTGCTGTCCCAATCCCGGTAAATTTGGCCCAGTGGTTAAAACTTCAAAGCTTGAGCAGGGACAGGACCCAGGGAATGGATGAAGATGGGACAGGGCAGGGTCAGGTTGGGTACTGGGAAAGGGTCTTCCCCCAGAGGGTGCTGGGCACTGCCCAGGCTCCCCAGGGAATGGGCCCAGCCCCGAGGCTGCCGGAGCTCCAGGAGTGTTTGGACAGCACTGCCAGGGATGCCCAGGGTGGGGTTGTTGGGGTGTCTGTGCAGGGCCAGGGGTGGGATGATCCTGGGGGTCCCTTCCCACTTGGGATATCCCAAGGTNTGAGCAGTGACCAGGACAGGGACCTGACTCCCTCTGGAAAATCCCTCTCCAGGCCCTGCTGGAGCTGCAATAAAGGACAGCCATGACCTTTCCAAGAGGAGCTGGGATTGCAGTGATTGGGCAATAACAGAAACAGCAAATCCAATCCAAAGGATCTTTTTTTTTTTTTCCTTTATGATTCTGTTATGGTTTACTGGAAAAAATTCTCAAGAAGATGGGGTGGTTTATCCAGTGGGGGAAGAAGAAAATCCTCATAGAATCCAGCCCAGGAACAGCTTATTTGGGTACCTTGGTATCATGGGGCAGTGCTGTGTGTCCAGACAGAGCCTGGCAAGGGCTGCTGAACACCCTGGGATTCAAGCTCGAGGAACTTTGGTCATGTGGGGAAGAGTTTTGGATTAATTCTTGTCGTTTTCCCCCATTTTGGACACATTCCCCATGTTTTTCCTGGTCCAAAGATGCTCCTGTGCCTCAGCCAGAGGCAAGGCTGTTCCCTGCATGAGGGAGATGCCTTCCCACTCTTTGTGTGATCTCTGCAGGGCTCCCAGTGCTGGCACATCCCAGGACTGGGATCGTGGGAATGATGATTGCCCCATTGGGAAGGAGAGGGCTGGGACAGGGGTGATGCTGCCCCTCCTGTCCATCTCCCAGATGGATTTTATCCAGGGCCACCGGCAGAATTCCCTGCTGGACAGCCCAGGGAATGCCTCAAAGCCAGTGGGATGGGTGTGAATTAAAGCTGCTTCCAAGGGCTCGGCCCAGCCCCTCAGGCACTCCCAGTTTGGAGTCAGGACTCACCTGGGGCTGCAATGCCAAGGAGAGCACTGGCATTTATTGGCATTCCCACCATGGAGAAACCCCTCTGAGCAGGGATTCAATCCACAGTGGGATATTTTAACAAATGTAATTAAAAGGGGCTCTTGTAGCAGGAGACAATCTCAGCAAGGCTTAATTAAAATATTGCTGGCCCTGCTTAACTTGCTCAGCTTCTCCTAAGAGTTGATGAAATGCAAAGCCTTGCTTCTGTTTTCATCTGGGAGAGAGTTCATTAATGGACTTTTCTGCACTGGATTAAGCCAAGTGCTCAGAAAGAGAATAAATTGATTTTCAGTAATTGAGGACCAATATTTTTTGGCTGAAAACCAATATTGGAAATAAAAGCCTTCAAAAAACAAAAAGGAGAAATGGGAAGTTCACGTGTAAATGAAATGTTGTGGCTTTGCTTCCATGAAGACAATCAGAGCATTTTGGGGGCAGGCAGCCACTTCCCTCAATTTTTTATCTAAAAAATAAAAGCACAAAATGTTTGGCCAGTCCTTCCACAGGAGTTGTGGGTGCAGAAATAGCCTGAGCAAGGATTTTCTCTGGATTTTATTCTCCAGCTTTAGTGCTGAGGGTACAACCCCTCCCTCCCTGCAGGAGTGGCTGCTGGAGCAGAACACTTCAATCATAGGCTAAAAATACAACTCTCAATACAACCAGGTGATTTTTATTGCTGTGCCAATGGTTTCTGGGAAGCTGCAAAACTCCTCAGGCCTTGGGTGAGACTCAGCTTTAAAAAGGGGATCTGGACTGGGATTAGAGAGTAAATCCTGCCTGGAACAGCAGGAGAGTGCCTGGATTCCAGAGCTGCTGCTGGGCTGGATTCTCTGGGAACCTGATGAACCCACCCCTCCTGGGAACCCCTGAGCATGACACACTGATGCCCTGGTTAACAACAACCCAGTCAGATCTGGGTTTTTTAAGCCACTGCTGAGGCTGTTTCAGAGGAATTCTGTGGCCTCTGTTTGCAGAAGGAGGTGGTTGCACTGCTGAGAGGGCAGATGGGGCTCACACAGGCTCCCAGAGCAGGGTCTGTGCCTGAGGGGGTTGGAAATCTCAACCTCTGACTCTGTTGTCAGGAGCTCGTGGGCCAGTAATTTCCTCTAAGCAAAGGAAATACTGTGAGGGACATAAGAGTAAGGAAAATGCTGCCTGATTACTTCCCAAATCAATGGATAAGGGAAGCCCATGAAACAGGCAGCTCTCTCTCATTCAGAAAGCAGCACAATTTAATTAACTCTGAATAGTACTTGGAATGGGGAATGCTGAGCCCACTGATGGATGGGCTGAATCTTCCAGGGAGGATTGGATTGGAAGCTCTGGCTGATTCTCTGGGTGCTCCAGCAAAAATTAAGGGAGAGATCCTTTCCAAACGCTGCTCCCCTCAGGGCTGGAGGCTCTCAGGTTCATTTTCAAACAAGGTTTTCCATTGGTCCCTGGTCCTCCCAGGAACATGGATATTTACTGCTATTACCAATTCCTTTCCCCTTCACGAAGGTGTAAGTGAAGAGTGCCAGCACTGGAGTCCCTGGGGCCACACAGGAAAAGGGATCAGGGCCTTGGTGCCACAGGCTGGGGCTGGGAGAGACAATTCCCAGGAGCCAGGACAAGGGGGAATGGCTTCAAACTGATAGAGACAAGGTTTAGATGGATATTGGGAAGGAATTCCTGGCTGGGAGGGTGGGCAGACCCTGGCACAGGGTGCTCAGAGAAGCTGTGGCTGCCCCTGGATCCCTGGCAGTGTCCCAGGCCAGGTTGGACACTGGGGCTTGGAGCAGCCTGGGACAGTGGAAGGTGTCCCTGTCCATGGCAGGGGTGGAACTCAGTGATTTTTAAGCTCCTTTCCAACCAAACCGTTCTGGCATTCCATGGATCTTCATGGGAGTCTCACTTTGATACAAACCCACAGCTGGATTCCCAGCACACCTGTGGAGGCTCCATGCCCCATCCCACCCCACAAACCCTCCTGGGAGCCCCTGACCACGACACATTGATGCCCTAATTAACAACAGCCCATGGCAGGGTAGTGGAGGCAGCCCTGAAGCTCAAATTCTCCTCAGTTATCCCCACCTGGGTCTGGAGTAGCTCCACAGGGCCAGTTCCACTACAGGGTTACAAAGTAGTGAGCTGTGTCCCCACAGGTGTGTCACAGCTGTGTCACTGCAGCTTCCAGAGAGCACAGGGTGGCTCTGGGTCACTGGGAGCTGCCAAAGCTGCTGAATCCCTGTGTCACCCTCCTGCTCAATCTCTGTGTCACTCACCTGCTGAGCCCCTGTGTCACCCACCTGCTGAGCCCCTGTGTCACCCACCTGCTGAATCTCTGTGTCACCTGCCTGCTCAGTCCTGGTGTCACCCACCTGCTGAGCCTCTGTGTCACCCACCTGCTCAGTCCTGGTGTCACCCACCTGCTGAGCCCCTGTGTCACCTGCCTGCTCAATCCTGGTGTCACCCACCTGCTGAGCCCCTGTGTCACCCACCTGCTGAATCTCTGTGTCACCCACCTGCTGAGTCCCTGTGTCACCCACCTGCTGAACCCCTGTGTCACCTGCCTGCTCAGTCCTGGTGTCACTCACCTGCTGAACCCCTGTGTCACCTGCCTGGCTCCCCTTTGCACAAAGGACTTTGTCCCCTCCTGGCATTTCTAAAGCCCCGGGCCCATGGGGTCCCAGGTTAGCAGAGCCCAGCAGAAATCCCAAAGCTCCCAAAGGAGTTCTTTGCAAGGATTAGAGCAGGAGAAGCTGTCACCCTGCAAAGGAGCAGAGGCAGGGCCTGGTGCATCCCCTCTGTCCCTGCCCAGGGCTGTTCCCTGAGTCCTCTGCTCTTTGCCCACTGCAGGAATGTGGGGCTGGAGAGATGAGACAAGATCCAGTGCAGGCTCAAGAAAAGAAATGAGTCAGGGGTGAGTGCAGGTGCCCTGGGCAGCTCCATGCTCTGGCCACGCTGGCTGGGCTCACACACAGCATCTGCTCTGTGCCAGGCAGAAACTCAGGCATCTCTGAGGCTGCAGAGCCAGCCTTGCCTAAACCATCCCGGGTTTAGGGTTTAGCTCAGGTTTAGCCTTCCCTAAACCATCCCGGGTTTAGAGTTTAGCTCGGGTTTAGCCTTCCCTAAACCATCCCGGGTTTAGGGTTTAGCTCAGGTTTAGCCTTCCCTAAACCCTTCCCCCTCACACAGGAGGGCTGCAGCCTCGGGGAGGGAACATCATCCCCTGAGGGCCCGGGACAGGCGGGGGGAGCTGGGCCTCCATTGCAGTGTAAGGAGAGAGCAAGGGCCTGCTGAAATCACACTGCAGAGCTGGGAAGTAAAGCCACACTGAATGTTTGTGAACTCCTATTGAGTATTTTAAGTTCATAGTGAATATTTGTGAATTCACATTGAGTATTTGTGAAGTCACATCAAATATTTTTTAGCTGTGACCACAAACACCTTCCCAGGACCCAAAGGAGGCAGTAACTTTCCCCAGCCAGGGAATGATACAGTGGGAAAATCCACCAGCTGTCAGAGGATGTTTATCTGAATTTCCTGGAGATTCCACTCCGAAATATGAGAAGTGTCAAATTAGATCAGGCCCAAGATCCATCTTAGACTGCCACTGCAGCTCAGAGAGGCCCCACTTCAGCACCCAGTCCAGGTGGGAAGTGTCCAGTTTGGCACAGGATCGTTCAGCACTGACAGCTGCTGGGGAGCTGGCCCTGCCCGTGTTCCAACCCAATTCCATGATTCTCTGGAGTTATTCTGACTTCTGCACTCTTGCTGACCATTAACCATTGAATTCAGGTTATTTTCATTGGTTGAGTAAAGTCCCTGTCTGGCCTCACACACCTTCCCAAGACAGTGGATGCAGTGCCCAGTCGCTGTTCCATGTTCCCCAGGATGTGGACACAAGGACAGGACACACACCTGGAGTCGTGTGGGATAATCCACTGGTTTTGGGATCCTTTCCTTCTTGCAGCCACTGAAGCCACAGCAACCCTGGCTAAAAATCCTTTCCTGGTCAGAGATAGCGGATCCTCCCTGGCTTGTAACTCTTTGACATCAGATATGAAGGGATGCAGGGAGTGCATCCAATGTTTTAGGGTTGTTGGGAGTTTGGGGCTTGTGCTTCTGAACAGAACCACAATTTTCCTTCCTGCAAGCTAAGCAAGAGTTCCCTGAGCTGAGTGTGGGCCTGGAAAGGAGGAAACAACTTGGAAATGAAAAATGCTGGGAATTAAATGTGATCTAAAGTCGCTGTCACATTAAAATGCAATTTGCAGGTCCAGTATCTCCCATCCTGCAGGACTTGGACACGGATCGCAGGCACCAGTGCAGAGGGAGAGCTCACCCCGATCCCAGGCACATAAAGCACTGGCTCTGCCGGGGAAGGGCTTCCAAGACCCAGCAATAAATAAGAATAATGGAGCCTTAAACACGTCCCTAAGCAGGGCTGAGAAATGCCTCCATAAACTGCAGGGCAGGGCAGAGTCCCCTGGGGGAGCAAGGCCGGAGCTGTGTGGTTTGTTTGGGAAAAAACAGAGCCAGACCCATCCAAAGCGGGCTGGGGGCTGCCAGGGGTGGCCAGGCCGGTGGGAGGTGCCACTTCCTCAGCTGGACCCCAAATCCGAGTGCAGGGGGAGGGGACAGCGCCGGGCTCGGGCTTGGCGTTATTTCTATGGCAACACGGGAAGCATCTGGGATCAGAAAGCTCGGGAAGAGGAGCCAAACTCCAGCTCAGCCTTTGGATTCCATCCCTGCTCGATCCATTCCCTGCCCAAGGGAAGATTTAACCACCAAGGGGAGTTGGCTGCCCCTGCTCATTCACTGATGCTCACCCTGCAGTCCATGAGATTTTTCGGTCGGATTTCCGAGGGGATTCCATGGATCTTCCCTTCCTGCCTGGATTCTCCTGTGCTCCACGCGAGCCAAGGGCTGCTTTGCATTCCAGACAGGCTCGTGCTGCAGGAGCCAACCTCAGAAAATTCATCCAGCACAGTTTGGGAATGCTCCGAGTTAAGCCTGACTGGATTAAGCTTGACTTGCCTTTCACTGACAGGGACAATGGGTCCTGGGTGTCACCTCAGGAAGGAAGAAAGGGACAACGAGGCCATGTGTGCCTGCAAAAAAGATAATTATTGACACATGGTTGGGGTTTATTCTGCCAGATGCCATTAAAGAATTTTTGAGCTCTTGCTAAGGGGCCAGGGAGCATCCCCCTGGATTTGGTGTGTGCTGGTGTTTGGCGCTGCTGGGAGCTCCCTGAGGAGCTGCTGGAATTTGGGAACCTCAGGCTGGCTCTGTGCAGATGCTGCAGATGTGGCACATGAGGGATGCAAGGAGGCAGTGCCAGAGGCAGGATGATGAAGGAGCTGGGAAGGGAACAATCCTTGGAGGATGGAGGGAGGAACCAGGAAAGCTTTATGGACAAGTGTTTTCCTGCCCATTGCCCCCAGAAAATGCCTGTGGCTGCCTGTATTCCACAGCCATCCCAAAATATTCCCTGCAGTTCACCCCACCTCTCCTTCTTCCTCTTCTATCACTTCTGTGGGGTGACTTTATTGTGACCTTCCAAGGCCTAAAGGGGCTTCAGGAGAGCTGGAGAGGGACTGAGCACAGGGGACAGAGGGACAGGACACAGGGAATGGCTTCCCACTGCTCAGGGCAGGGATGGGTGGGATATTGGGAAGGAATTGTTCCCTGGGAGGGTGGGGAGGCCCTGGCACAGGGTGCCCAGAGCAGCTGTGGCTGCCCCTGGATCCCTGGCAGTGCCCAAGGCCAGGTTGGACACTGGGGCTTTGAGCAGCCTGGGACAGTGGGAGGTGTCCCTGCCATGGCAGGGGTGGCAGTAGAGGGGCTTTGAGGTCCCTCTCAACCCAAACTATTCGGGAATTCTGGGATTCTTGATGATTCCTGCTGAGCCTTTGAGCCCTGTCCCTGCAAATTCCCAGTTGTTTCAACCCCTGCTGGGTTCCCTCACTCCTGGTTTCTATCCCAGGGCTTTTCCAGACTCCTCATCCTCACAAAACTGTTCTGAGGCTCTGGGAGTAGCAGTGGGGCTCTGACCTTCCTGGGAACCTGCAGGAGTAAAGAACCTGCAGGAGTAAAGGACTCCAACCCCAAAGTCTTTATCCAGTACGATTTCTCTTTCCCGTTGTGCACCTGGAGGCTGTGAGGGGAACGGATTTGTCTGAGACTGAATCAGTGGGGCAGCCCAGAGCCCTGGCTGAGCTGAGCCTAATCCAGGGCAGGGAAATCACTGGGATGGTGCTGCAAGTGCTCAGGAATTTCTCAGCTGGGAGCGGCCCCTGGATGGACTCAGATTGTGCTGGGAAGCAGCCCCAGAGACAGGGGGGTTGGAATGGACCAAAGTGCTACTAAAGCCTGGAATGTTTTGTTGTGTCTGTGACAAAGAGGCCCCAAATACTTCCCCATTCTCCCTTCACAACATGTCCTTGGAGTTTTTGCTGAAATCCAGTTTTTTCCCAAAACAGACAAAAGGAATGAGTGGGGTCGAAAATGAGTGGTTTTGATGACAAGCCAGTTTTCTAAAGGAAGGAAATCCCCACTGCTCTGGAGGAAGGTGTTTGGGGTTTTCTTTAATTTTGTCAGCCCCATTCCCCCAAACCCGCTGCAAAGCTCTCCCTGTCTCCTGCTAAAACGGGTTTGTTATGGAAGGTGAGCTCTGGGCAGGCTCAGGGGAGGTGATCAGGGTGTGCCAGGGTGGGAATGCAGCTGTGGGGGCTCTGATACAGATGTTTGCCTCTTCACTGCTGCCCCACATATCCCTGTGCTCCTCATTTCCAACACTGAACCCTCTTCCTCGCAATAACTCAACTGGGACATGCCAAAAAGAGCCAGGCAAAGGCAAATACTCCAGCTGCAGAGCAGGCTGTGTGGGCAGCCAGGCTGCACCGGGAATCTGAGGATCAGAAATTGTTTTTTCCTCAGTAGTGAGGTGACTCTGAAGCAAAGCACTCCCTGAATCCTTCCTGCCACTTCCCGTGCTCCTGTGAATGACTCTCCTTGTCCCTGAGTGCTCTCCAGCTGCTGCAGGTTGAAAGAAAGCTGAGGACAAGAGACTCCAGGCTGTGGATTTGCTCACGATTTTTCTCCCACTTCTCCCTGTTCATCTCTCCAGTGTTCCCAGAGTGGGTTGATCTCCTCAGTGAATGTGATATTGTTTTCCTCAGTGGAGGTGATGCTGTCTCTCTTTGCTACCTGGGTTACAGAATCACAGAATCAGAAATTCCAGACTGGTTTGGGTTATAAAGGGCATTGAAACCCCTCCAGTGCCACCCCTGCCATGGGCAGGGACACCTCCCAGTGTCCCAGGCTGCTTCCAGCCTCTCTCTGGACAATATCCACCCTGGGAAAATGAAAGGCTGGATACAAGAGAAAGCAGGGATTTTGATTTGAGCCATGATTTCCTCTATTGAAGTATTTTCTCCATTAAAGGTTTATTTACAAGTTGCCTGATTTTTATGTTCTTTTTTTGAGCTGAAAACAGCCACCATGCACGGGTTGGGCAGGGACTGAAGCTGAGGGCATTCCCAGCTCACAGGCTCTGCCCACAGGCCAATATTCCCCACAGGAAGTGCTGCTCACATCCCCGGGGTCACCAGCTCATGCCTCAGATTCACAAATAGTGCAGAACCTTCCTCGGATTTGCATTGCTCCGTCTCAGCCCTGGGCATACACAGGCAGAGAAATGGGAGCTTCCAAGTCATGCTCTGCCCCATTCCTGGGTGAGCATGAACGGGGAGAGTTGGGAATGAGCTGGAACTCACTCCCTGAGGTTTTACAGGATTCTTTGCTTTTTAGTTGAACCCTGAGCCTTGAAGACCCCTCAGTCTTCAGGGCTCCCTCAGGGGCATAACATCAACCCCAAAGCTGTTCCCCCTCCCCACCCGGTGTCCAGAGGGGTTGAATCCCTTCTCCAGAGTCTCCCTGACTGCCTGGAGCTGGAGAGAGGCTTTTCCTTGCAGCCAGGCCTTGGATCAGAGCCAGCCCAGCCACTCTGAACTCCTGCAATTAGTCAAAATCTGAGGGTGAATTATTTTCTGACAGAAGATGTGGGCAGACTGGAGCTTTAAGGCTTCATTAGCCCCGGCAGTGGCAGGGTCAGTCCCCTCAGCTCGGTGGCCTGAGCTGCGCTGGAGAGCAGCTCCTCTCCTGGATAATGAACGAGCACTGACTAACGTGACAGATTGGGAAAACACTGCAATCCGTGCTCCAGCAGCAGAGCTGATGGGCACGGCGGGGCTGCCTCGCTGCTGGAAGAGCTGCCCCTGCTGAGCCGTGGCCAGCGGGGCTGTGGTGCCCGGCCCTGCCCCGGGGCAGCCCTGTGCATGCCAGGGCCGGGGCATTCCCTGGGAGGGACCAGCTGTGCCCCCCGGGATCCGAGCCGGGATCCTGCTCGGGCTCACTCTGGGCCTCAGTTCATCCCTTTCCCAGATGATTCATTTCCCCCCCTGGAGGTGCTCAGGCACTGCCCAGGGAATGGTCCCGGCCCCGAGGCTGCGTTTGGGAGCGTTTGGGCAGCGCTGCCAGGGATGCCCAAGGTGGGATTGTTGGGGGGGTCGGTGTAGAGGTGCACCCCCGGGGTAGCAGAGCTTTCTGTAATAAGAAGGAACTGAGGTTTTATCCCATGCTTGCTTATAAGGTGAGGAAACCAGAAGGTTCAGTGCTTCTGTTACCCTGATTGGCTGAGTGCCAGCCCAGGACACCTGTTGGTCACCTGAAGTGCATCTCAAGACCTGCTCCTCTCACATTGGGCAGCATGCCAAGGATACCTCCCTGATCATGAGGTACTTAATGGACTGCACAGAGCCTCTTGTGGCTTTTCTGGGGTGCCTTACACAGTGCCAGGGTCTCCCTTGCACTGTATTGAGCTTATTTCTATTTGCTTTATTCTGTTTGTTATTTTCTCTTTTCATTAAAACCTTTTTCTGTTACAAAGCACGCCCAGAGATGTGCCCTCACTCTTACCAAGCCAATCTGAGAGGCTGTGGGCATCCCCTCAGAGCTGATACAGCTCCACAGGGTTATTCCACTCTGGCCACGTGTGAGGGTGCATCGTGTCTGTGCAGGGCTGGGGTGGCACTGGGTGACCCTTGGGGTCCCTCCCCACTGGGATTTTCCATGATCCTGTGTGTGCAATGTTCCTCCGTGGCAAAGTGGGACTCCCAGTCCAAGCTGCAGAATGAGCTCCCATCATCCAAAGGTTTCCAGTCCTGGCTGCAGCTGCCCTGAATTCCCGTCTCAGTGGCAATAAGGCTGCGATCCCCTGTCCATGAACTGCTCATCCTGTGCCAGGCCAGCCCTGCTCCCTCCCTGCCTCAGTGAGAAAAGCCAGAACCGACTCCTCTCACTCGAACAACTGCAAACCCCAGCACAAAACTCCTAATGGCCTTTCCCTTGTGCTTAACTTCTTGCTCCTGGGAGACTGGCAGGGTTCCCCGGGCCCGGGGGAGTTGAGCCATTATTCCAGGAGAAATGGGAACTTCAGCACCATCTGGAATAATCTCTGTAATAGCCATCAGCGAGGCACTCGTTCCTGAAATGCCCCAGCAGTGCCTTTGTGCTCTTCAGGAAGCTGAGTGGGCCCAGTAATGATGGGGACGGTGCCCTGCTGATCCCAGCACAGCAAGGAGGCTCCCGGGGATGTCTCTCCCTGCTCATCACTTCCAGAGGGTGACAGCAGCGCTGATCTCTGCTTCACTGCGTGACAAACCCGGCCAGGAGAGCCCGGGGTGCCTGCGGGAATGGGGGGGGATCGGTGGCGATGGGGACAGTTCGGGGTTACCTGGGAAGTGACACCCGGGGGCTCCGAGGAACAGCGAGCTGGCCCCTCCTCAGACAGCAGCGTGGGGCTGCAGCAGCGCTGCTCTGCTTCTCTGGGCACGCCTCCAGAGGAAAAAGGGAAAATCTGCCACCGCGCTGTGGGGAGGGTTTGAGGTTTCAGGTTCTGCTCTGAGGTGCAGAACTCCAGGGGGATTCAACTTGTTCAGGAATGGACTCGAGGTGTCTCCTCGGGCTTGTGCTGATCCCTGGCTGACACAGCATGGGTGGAACAGGATCGGGATGGGTCCATGCCAGGAGGGGACAGGAATCCCTGCCTGTGGCTTGGCCAACCAAACTGAATCCCGAATAGCCCCAAATCCATCCCAAGTGGCCCCAAATCCATCCCAAATGTCCCCAAATCCTGTAAGTGTGATAGGTAAAGCTCCTGCTGCCTGTGCAGCCCACGGGAGCTGAAAGGCTGCCCCCTCACTTTGGATACACAAAGTTTATGGAAAAAGAGAAGAGATGATTTTATTCCCCTTTTGCCTTCAGAAATCACGAAATTATTGTGGGATCATAAAATCCCAGACTGGTTTGGTTTGGGAGGGACCTGAAAGCCCATCCAGTGCCTCGGGCAGGGACACCTCCCAGTATGCCAGGCTGCCCAGAGCCACTTCCAGCCTGGCCTGGGACACTTCCAGGGATGTGCCTTCAACAAACTCCATTTCTTTTTTGGCTTGGGAAGTCACCCAGGGGGCTCTCAGGGCCAGTGGTCACAGTCACAGCTGCTCTCAGGGGGATTTCCCAGCACGGGAGTGGCCTCAGTTCCAGCCCATTTGTTCCAAGGGCTGGCAGGGCTTTCCCTCCTCACCCTGGTGATGCTCCATGAGAGCCCCTGGCTGACCCCACGGATCCATCTCAGTCCAGGTGAACGATTCCTCACCCCTCAGGTGAATCACTGCCTGTCACAGCTCAGGGAACATCCTCAGGGAATGAGCATCCTGAGGGAAGTATTCCCTGCCACACCATCCTGCAGGAGCCTTCCTAAGCTTTGGAGCTTTTGGGGCTCGTAGGCAGCTTTTCACCAACCCTTTTATTTCAAACAGCAGCACCAAGAGGTGCTTTGATGAGCGAGACTGTTTTTTAAGAAAGAGAATTAAGTGTTTTTCAGTGCAGTTTTGGGGATTTGGATTAACTTGCGGGAAGGTTGCTGTGGATTTACCCTACAAAGGTCGGGAGGAGTTTGTCACAGATGTGCTGGGTAGGGCAGGGACCCGAATTGAGGCTTTTGTGAGTCCTGGTGGTCTCAGGTTTCTCTGTGTTTTCGAGCCCTGAGATTAAGTAATGAAGTTCGAAGAGGAACCAGAGTCAGGAAATCATCTTTGAAGATTGTTTATTCTTTGCTTATCTCTAAAAGTTCTTTCTGCCCAGTGTGAAGTCTGCAGGAGGCCAGAGAAGCGAAAATCTGACCCCTCTACAACAGCTCCTCAACTTTTATACTCCTAACTGCATTAACAATGTTTTCCTTCATGTACCAATAACCATGACCCGTGTGAGACAGTGAAATTCTGTTACAATCCAATCACCACCACAGCAAAGATGGAGAGCAAAAACAAGAAGGAAAAGGAGAACAGACACACCCAAATTCCTCCATCTTTGTCCTTTTTACCTCAATATTAGAATCTAAAAATTGTACTTTTCACCCTGTGATACATTAATAATTATTCTAATTAAACTCTTGTGGTTTGTAAATCTTCACATAAAGGTGGCAGATGTTCCCATGGGCTCAAATCAAAGGCACTGGTGCTTCTGACTCCGTGCCAAGGTCTCGGACCCCTTGCCAGGGTCTGGGACCACCCCGGGCAGCCAGAGGAGTGTCCTGAGTTCTGGCATGGTGGGAGGATCCTGCCTGGGGCCTCTCCTGTCAGGGAACAGCTCCTGCCCGGGCAGCTTTTTGAGCAGAGGTTGGAAGGGTCCTGTTCTCACCTCAGCAGGGAGTGGAAATGGACCGGCAAAACCTCTCAGCACTTGACAGAAGCAATTCCTGTTTCTCAGCCATTCCTGCTGTGCTGGATCGGGGCTGTGCCCTTGGGGAGCAGGAAAAAGGGATTTCTGTGTCTGTGGGCCCGGCTGGGGGTTGGGATCTCGTTGGGATCTCAGCAGGGAATGAGGTACAGCAGCCCTGCTCCCTGCTCTGGGACGAAAGGAGGAGATGGGAACAGACACGAGGGAGAAATGTTCACACCTTCCCTGTGAGGGTGGGCAGGCCCTGGCACAGGGTGCCCAGAGAAGCTGTGGCTGCCCCTGGATCCCTGGCAGTGTCCCAGGCCAGGTTGGACACTGGGGTTTGGAGCAGCCTGGGGCAGTGGAAGGTGCCATGGCAGGGGTGGCACTGGATGGGATTTAAGCTCCCTTCCAACCCAAACCATTCTGGGATTCCCTGAAGGTGTGGGGTGGGGAGCAACATCCCTAGCAAGGGTTACCCCAGCACCCTGATCAGGGAATAAACTGGAATAAATCTCTATCCCAAGGGAGCAGCTGCTCCTCATGGAAAGTTCTCTAAACACTCTGGCTACAGAACAAAGTTACTTTGGGAAATAAGGACAATTGAATTGAATTGTAATTATTCACCACTAATTTTCTGACCTTCTCTTGTTAAAGAAATGTTTGAGACATCACATTAAGAAGCAGAAATTATGCCACAAGAGATGGATGAGGAATTCTAGGGAAAATGAACGATCAGTAAACAACTGAAGAGCACCTCGGTGCTCACATGTCCTGGTTAGCAGGTCTGAGTAATGAGGAAACTTGTAAAAATTAAACTGTGGGTTGTTTGTGCCACAATGATTAAAAAAAGAAGAGTCAAACAGTTGGTGAATTTATATGCAATGAATAAATGAATCAGTTCTATTTTCTCCAGAGGAATCAAAGCAAACAAGAGAAGAGCTCTGTATCTGTGCACATAGCATTGTTTTCAAACCTCAGCTGTTACAAAGCAGAAAATATTTGCAATGGGGAGAACAATTTGAGGAATTAAATCGGTGTGGGAGGGGGAGTTTGCAGTTCTGCTGCTCTCCTGATATCAGCAAAGCCCATCAGGGTTTTGTCTTGGTGTGGGGAACAGAAGGAAATGAGAATGTCAGGGGAGGACAGCACCTGGAGGAGGAATTATTGCTTCATTGTCTCCTGCAATGCCTCTAATGGATCCTCTGGGAATGGGAGCTACAAAATCAGCCACTAGCACAGGGATGGGGGTTATTACCTCTGTGTCCAATTAAAGTTAACGTTGGGCTGATTTGTCAGGAGACATGGTGCTGCCTTGGCCAGGGCACCCCAGTGGGGCTGTGCCCAGCAGCTGGGGGGCTCTCAGGGAGATTCCTGGAGGGGCTCAGCTCAGGAACAGGGATTTTGGAGGAGATGCCAGGTTTGCAAAAGCTTTGGTGCCTTTGGTACCTTCCAGTATGGGGGACCCTGGGACAGTGGGAGTGTTCAGACGTGAGACCCTGCCCCGACACTGTCCCCACCACCTGCAATCAGGTGTTCAGCTCCCAGTTAAAACCAGTTCTAGACTGGAGCCCAGCCTGGGCTCCCCACACTGCACCTGAGCTTTTTGGAAACTGCTCTTTTATCATCCACAGTGCATCAGCCTCATCCCAGCACAAGGAATATACTCCAGGCACAAGGTCTGTGGGAAAGCAGACCCATCCTGTGGCCTCTCTCTGATGCTCTTGGCCAAACCTGTGAGGCACAGGCTGATCCCAGAGCCCACAGGATGATCCCAGAGCCCACAGGATGATCCCAGAGCCCACAGGCTGATCCCAGAGCCCACAGGATGATCCCAGAGCCCACAGGCTGATCCCAGAGTCCACAGGATGATCCCAGAGCCCACAGGTGGATCCCAGAGCCCACAGGCTGATCCCAGAGCCCACAGGATGATCCCAGAGCCCACAGGATGATCCCAGAGCCCACAGGCCGATCCATGTCCTTGAGCTGGCACAAAGCTGGCTGAGGACATGTGAGCATCCCTTGTTGCCTCCTTGAACAGTATTTGCAAGGAAAAACCCTCAGCCACCACATATGTCCCCAGTCCTGTTGACAGACTGCTCCCTGCTCCTTCCCAGTGCCCCACAGCACAGGGACTAGGGAGATATTCCCATTTTTTTCCTCACATTGCCTGGCTGCGTTGTCCAGCTTGGCAAACCCTTCCCTTTTCCTGTTCTGTTTGCTGTGAAGCAGGAACAGATTGTGATGGCAGCAGACAGCAGAGCTGACAGCTCTCAGCTCCCCCAGCTCCCCCAGCTCTCTCAGCTCTCTCAGCTCTCTCAGCATTCTCAGCTCCCTCATGTTCCTCTCCTCTCTCACTTCCCTCATCTCCCTCAGCTCCCTCATTTCCCTCATCTCCCTCAGCTCCCTCATCTCCCTCATCTCCCTCAGCTCCCTCTCCTCTCTCAGCTTTCTCAGCCTTGTTTATGAATTAAAATAATTTTTCTAACCCCCAAAGTGCCATCCTAGGGACCCTTTGGAGCTGCTCAGTTCCTTTGCTCCTTTACAGCAACACCCAAATCCTTCGTGCCCAGACATGGAGCTCCCAGTTCCTTCTTTTCCACTGAATCCCAGAATGGTTTGGGTTGGAAGGGACCTTGACAATGATTTTGTTTCACCCCCTGCTATGGGCAGGGACACTTTCCATGATCCCTGGTGACGCCAAGCCCCATCCAGCCTGGCCTTGGACACTTCCAGGGATCCAGGGGCAGCCTCAGCTGCTCTGGGAATCTGCTGCATTCCCTGCATCCCCTCTCTGCAGGTGGAAGTGTGGCAAACACTGAGAGCTCTGACTCTCCGTGGCACAGGAATTCTCCTCTCTTGTAGGCTCCCCACGTTCCCATCCCTGCCTCCTTGGCAGGGTCAGGGATAAGGGGTGCGATGGGATGAGAGGATGGGAGAGGCAGGAGGAGTCAGGAATATTCCAGAGCCCCAGCACAGGAGGAGATGCTCCAGGCATGCAGAAATGAAGCCTAATTAAAATGAATGAGAATTATTTTTATCTCCTTAAACAATTGTACGATCACATTTTAATTAAAATAATGTTAAACCATTTATCTTTTTTTGGATTTTGCTAATGTAGATGCTCATGGCCTTATCACAAATAGACAAAGAGCCTGGGAAGACTTTTCCTAAGAGGCTTTTAGTGGCAGTAAATTAAGATCTATGGATATGTGTGAGGAGAATGGGCATGAAGACAGCACTGAGTTAAAGTCTGTGTCTGGCTGAGGTTTTATTTTCTCCTTCCCACCCTTTAACTGGATTTTGATGTTGTGAAGTTGTTCCTGCACACGGAGCTTTTTGCAGCTCAGAGAATCCTTGACTGACAGAGAATTGATGCTCTGGGGCAGCACTGGGTCCCTGGGCTGCTCCTTGCACCTGCTCCAGCTCTTTTTAGGGAGGTTCTGTGCCCTGTGGAGAGCAAATCCCCACTGTTATTCCTTCTCTGCTCCTCAGGAAGCTGCAGGAGCTGGGCTGGAAGGAGAGGTCTGGGAAGGATTAGTGGAGTGGGGAGAAAGGGGAATCTTGGGGAAATAAGGGTGGAGGAGAAGAGATTTCAGTGGATAAAAGATCCTGTGTGTTAAGGCTGAGGGAAATCATGGAATCATTAAGGCTGGAAAAACCTCCAAGTTCATCAAGTCCAACTTTGGACTCAATCCCACCATTCCCTCTAAACTACACCACGAAGTGCCACATCTGTTGAGTTTTGGACATTTCCAGGGGTTGGGGACTCCACCACTGCCCTGGGCAGCCCCTTCAGGGTTTAATGACTCTCCCAGTGAAGAAATTTTCCCAAAATACGACCTGAATTCTGCTGGCACCACCCGAGGTGATTCCCTTGTCCAGTCACCTGTTCCCTGTCCATGGGCTCCAGGGTTGGGAACTTTGCTGGGTCAGGTCCCAGCTGAACAAACCCTCTCTGAAATTCCCATCCCAGGGGTTGATGGGGCTTTTGAAGATCCCAAGGAATATTTGGAAATTTGACACATGCAGGGCTCAGCACCAGCATTCAGAGCTTGGCACAATTCATTTGCTCATTAACATTCAATTAAATGGGTTTGGAACGATGCTGCTGAAAGAGCAGAACTCAGGCTGAGACGGTTGGGGCTGCTCAGCCTGGAGAAGGGAAAGTTGTGTGGGGTTCTCATGGCAAAATCCCAGTGTCTGGAGGAGTTCCAGGGGAACTGGGAATGGAACCTGCATTGGGAACTGGAGTGAGAGAACAGGGGGAATGGGTTCAGACTGAGAGAGGAAACTGGGTACTGGGCAGGAATTCCTGGCTGAGGGTGAGGAGGCCCTGGCACAGGGTGCCCAGAGCAGCTGTGGCTGCCCCTGGATCCCTGGAAATGTCCCAGGCCAGGTTGGACACTGGGGCTTGGAGCAGCCTGGGACAGTGGGAGGTCCCTGCCAGGGGATGGAATCAGATGATTTTAAATTCCCTGCCAAGCCAAACCTGTCTGGGATCCCTGGATTCTTTGCACCAAAAGCCCTAAGAGGAAACACAGTGGAGCTGCTCTTACAAGGAGAGGCTTTAGAAATCCAGAATGTTTGTGCTGAAAAGGAAACAGAATTTTAATCAAGAAACACCTGAAGTGGTTTGAAGCAGAAAATTCCAACACTCCACATTTTTGAAGGCTTGAATAAAACCTCTTCAATTTACTGATTTTTTTATTTATTTCTGGAGGGTTTTTGCTAAAAAGTAGAAACATTTCCTTCCCACACATCCCATTCCCAGGAAAAAAGGAGATCAGAGCCCCACCTCAGCCAAAGGGTAAAGGCACAGCTTTACCAAGCCTAGTTTATCAATTAACCCCATTTCTCCAACCCCAGAATGCCACCCGAGGAACTCTCTGGGGCTGCTCAGCTCCTTTGATCCTTCACAGCAACACCCAGTTCTTTTTTTCCTGCCCCAGAGGAAAGCCTGAAATCAGATCATTTCTGTAAATAAAGCTGCAGGACCTGAGCCAGCCCCCTCAGTGCCAGCACAGATTTCCTTCACACCAGGCAGAATTGCAGTGACATCTCTGCAGGAGGGAAAAGCACCAAAGTTCCCTCCAGCAGCCGACTTCCTCATCCCCTCCCTGCTCCCTGAGCTGCTCCAGCAGGACACAAACACATTTGTCTGCCTTGGGACACATTTCCTGGCCGTGTCCCTGTGGCAGCTCCAGAGCCACATCTGTAATACAGGGATGGAAGGAGAATCAGCAGGGGGACAAGTGACACAGGAGGAGGAACTTCCATGGGTGGTGGCACTTCCAGATTGAAGGAATCGGGATCTAAAGGGCTGGAGCTGGTTGGAGGCAAGAAATATATAAAATGTTCGAGAGTTTTAAAGCTGATTCCAATCTAATTGGGGAGGGTGTGTGTGTGTGTAAAAAAAATAGTCTTTACCAGAATTGGTTTCTCCTTTGCTGGAAATGTGTGTTCTTCTTTAAAATATGTACAAAATAGAGAAATGGTGCATCTGAAAATGGAGATGGGTTGGTTTGGCTGATTTATCACCAAAACTGGTGATGCTTTTAGGGTCCTTGTACCCCCTCTGATGGTCAGGGAAGATCTTTCCTGGGAGAGGAGGTCCTCTCCTTGGATATTTCCCCTGGGACCCATCAGTGACACAGACACCTCTAAAGCTTCACCTTTATCATTCAGTTCTGGAGAAATCAGAACAGGCAGGGAAAGGGGGATCAGAACTGCAGCAATGTTCAGGCATTTCACAGAGCCATGAACCCCTGCTAAAGCTCATCTCCAGCCACATTCCTCTATCACCCCCCTCCATCCCTCTCCCTTCTGCTCACTCTGGGGGATGCTGTTCCCTGTCTCACCATCCACCTTTGCACAAAAGATTCTCAAAGCCACCCAGAGCTCTGGGAGTGCAGCCCAGGGCAGAGTTTCTGTTCCCTGAGATGTGGAGGGCAGAACCCCGAAATTCCTGAAATTCCTCTGAGGGGCAGGAATCTTCCATAAGCTGCTGGTGTGGGAACACCTGGAAAAAGTGGATCCTGCTCAGCATTCCTTGGCTCATCCCCCAGAGGATTAGAGGAGAAATCATGGAAACCTGGAGTGATTTGGGTGGGAAGGGACCTCAAAGCCCACCCAGTGCCACCCCTGCCATGGGCAGGGACACCTCCCACTGTCCCAGGCTGCTCCAAGCCCCAATGTCCAACCTGGCCTTGGGCACTGCCAGGGATCCAGGGGCAGCCACAGCTGCTCTGGGCACCCTGTGCCAGGGCCTGCCCACCCTGCCAGGGAACAATTCCTGCCCAATATCCCATCCATCCCGGCCCTGGGCAGTGGGAAGCCATTCCCTGTGTCCTGTCCCTCCATCCCTTGTCCCCAGTCCCTCTCCAGCTCTCCTGGAGCCCCTTTGGGGCCTGCAAGGGGCTCTGAGCTCTCCCTGGAGCTTCTCCTCTCCAGGTGAGCACCCCCAGCTCTTCCAGCCTGGCTCCATGGCAGAGGTTTCCCACTCTTAGATCATCTTCTTGGCCCTGGCCATGCTCAGCAGCATCACAGCTCCTGTTCCCTGTGTCTGTCTCTATTCCTGCATTATCTGGGCCATGGGGCCATGGATCCCATCCCTGCCTGGCATTTGGGGCCATGGATCCCATCCCTGCCTGGCATTTGGGGCCATGGATCCCGTCCCTGCCTGGCATTCCTCCAGCTGGAAGATGGATGCCTGGTTCCTCTGGGCAGACAGAGCACGAGGGAACAGCTCCATCATAAAATAAGAGTGGGATTACTGCGTGTCCATGGCCCCACTGCTTTCCTGGGAGCAGCTGAAGTTTCCCTGTGTTTCCAGAGCTGTGGCTGTCACTCCTGCAGGAATGAACCTGCTGGGTTCCTGAACCGTGCAGAAACGATGGGGCCCTCCCCTGCCCGCATTGATTAGCACCGAGTTCATTAAGAAGGAGCGGGAGAGCAGAGTGAGTGATCTCATCTGGCCCGGCAGCAGCTGCAGGGCTCCAAACCACAGCAGCCAATCCATGGAATCGCTGCCTCTGGCAGCGCACTTCCAGCTCCTCTCCTCCCTCACCTCTCCCTGCGCTCTGCTGTTGATGTGTGGCTGCTGCTGAGGCCGGGGCAGGCCGGGGTTTGTGCTGCCGAAGCAGCAGCCACATCCTGGCACCAATGAGCTCATCAGAGCAGAAATGAAACATTTCCTCCGCCTGCCTTCAGCCGCGGTCCCTGCGCTCCGCGGCGTCTGCAGCGAATTCCCGGGAAGCGGCTGAGCCCAGCACCAGGTCTGGTGTTTCCCTCACAAGTCCCACCACCCAGCTGGAGTGTGGCACCTGAGAGCATCAACAACGGGAGGCAGGGCAGGGGAGGGAGGTGGGAATGCGGGGGGGGGGCTTGGATGCTGTTCCTCCTGTTGCTCCTGGAGCTGTGGCAGCTGCGGGCTTTAATTACAGAGATTAAAGGGAAAAAAGCCCTCGACAAATGAGACATAAAACAGCGAACTGGCCTCGTGCCTGGGAAACCATCTGAGCTGGGCTGCACCGGGAATGGCAATGGGAATGGGAATAGGAATGGGAATGGGAATGCCACAGGCAGGATCCTCCTGAGTGACACCAAGGGGGCAACAGAGCTTCAGCAAAGAAAGGAACAGGGGACAGTGAGGAGGGAGGAGAGGATGAGCCCAGCTCTGGCTGATCCCAGTTCCCCCCTCCTCCTGCTGCCCCCCCGGCTGAGCTGGAGTGGGGAAATGCTGCAGGAAGACGCTGGGAAAGACTCGGAACCATGGAAGTGCATTTGTCTGGCTGGAGTCCCTCCTCTGCTCTTCATCAACAATTAGAGCTGTAAATGAGCTCATTTACTGGGATTTAACAGAGCCCTTTGTCCCCAGCGCTGCTGCTCAGCCCCGTCCCCCGTCCCCTCTGTCCCCTCCCCTGACCTGCCAGGACTCTCTGAGCAGTGCCAGGGCCGGACACAGCCCCCAGCACAATCCCAGCCTCAGCCAGGGCAGTGCCAGGGCCGGACACAGCTCCCTGCACAATCCCAGCCTCAGCCAGGGCAGTGCCAGGGCCGGACACAGCTCCCAGCACAATCCCAGCCTCAGCCAGGGCAGTGCCAGGGTTGGACACAGCTCCCACCCCAGCCAGGAGCCTTTCTCACATTGTGGGAAGACAAAGAGCACAAAAAGGAATCAATTTGTCAGAAAGCTCGTAATGAGCTGATGCAGAGAGCTCAGCCAGGTGCTGATGACCTCCCGGGTTAATTAACCTGCAGCAGAACCCCTGTCTCCTTTTTCACTCTCCCTGGCTGGTGTTTGTCTCTCCCAGCCTGGCTCCTCGTGTGGCCCCTCCCGGGGCTCTCCTGTCCCCCCGAATATGGGCAGTGCCAGCAGTGCCAGCAGTGACCTCCCTCCCGAGCAAAGCTTCAGCCCTCATTTGTCACTGCTCCCTGATCACAGCTGGCAGGAGCTCCCTGCCTGCAGCCTGCTGCCATCCCTGCTCCAGATATCCCTGCTCCAGATATCCCAGCTCCAGAGACATCCCAGCCTGCTGCCATCCCTGCTCCAGATATCCCAGCTCCAGAGACATCCCAGCTCCAGAGGCATCCCTGCTCCAGGGACATCCCAGCTCCTGAGACATCCCAGCCTGCTGCCATCCCAGCTCCTGAGACATCCCCGCTCCAGAGATATCCCAGTTCCAGAGATATCCAGTCTCCCAGGAACATCCCAGCCTGCTGCCATCGCAGCTCCAGACACATCCCAGTTCCAGGCACATTCCAGCTCCAAGGACACCCCAGCACGCAGGGCCATCCTGAATCCCAGGGACATCCCAGCCCCTGCCTGCCAGGAAAGGGCCTCAGTGCCAGGGCAGTGTGGGATGGGAGGAGAAGGGAGCACCCAGGGCGTGGCCTGGGATGGGAGAGCTGATGCCATGCCAAGGACAAACTCCTGGAATGGGAACACCTCGGAGTTCTGGTGGCATTTCTGCTCCCTCTGGAAAGAGGAGCAGGGGCTCAAACACTGAACCTGCAGGTGGAGCTTCCCTGTTGTGAATAGATTATGGATCTTCCCTGCCGTGGGAATATTTAGGTCCTCTTCACCTCTAGGACAGCAGGAATGGGAGCAGAGGGGAGAGTTCTTGGAGGTGGGAAAGGAGGTTCCTCTGGGCCCAGGCTGTGAGTCCTGAGCCTCTCCAGAGGATTCTCCAGCTCGGGTGACATTCCCACCGGGAGAGGCTGTGGGGCTGAGTGAATGCAGCTCCCGAGGGTGGCACCTCTCTGCCAGGGACAGGCACTCCGCTATTTCTGAGCTGGAAGTGTGAGTGGAAATGGGGGAGGAGCTGCACTGCAAGAGGAGCAAAGTGGCACCAACCGCTCCCCGCTGACAATTTCAGTCTCAGCTCCCTCCTCCGCCCCTCTGGCACTGACTGAGAGCCTTCCATGGCCGGGAATTCCTGCTCCTCCCAGCCGGGGGGATGTGCTCCAGCTGATGCTTTGTTTGCACGGACACATGGAGCAGAATCAGCTCCTTGTTCTCCCCCTTTCCCAGTGGGGAATCAGGGACTAGTTCAGTCATCACAGACAAGGTGGGGGAATTGTTGGGAGCAGGTGCTGCATCCTTTTGTCTCCAGTGACAATCACAGCCACGGATCTGTCAGGTAAAGGATGTGGGCAGGTGGGAAAAGGACATGGACAAGTGAGAAAAGGACATGGATAGGCACTAAAAGGACATGGCCAAGGGGAAAAGGATGTGGCCAGGCAGAAAAAGAACATGACCAGGTAGCAAAAGGACACGGCCAGGTGTGAAAAGAACATGGCCAGGTGATAAAAGGACATGAACAGGTGGGAAAAGGCCATGGCCAGGAGGTAAAATGGGAACAGCCCAATTCCCAGGGATGAGGCTGTGGGCACTTCATCCAGAAAGGGTCCCCAGGCATAGCCATGAGCTGGATTTTGGGAATGTGTTATTGCATCCCTGTTGAGCCAGGCTTTGGGAATGTGTTCCTGCATTGCTGGAGGGCTCCGTGGCACGGCAGGGATGGAGGGGGCAGAGCTCAGCCCCTGCTCCCCCTGCAGCAGCTGCAGGAGCAGAGTTTTCCAGGGCAGAGGCTGGAGGCTGCTCCGGAGCTGCTGGAGCAGCTGGGCCAGGCCATGGCCATTCCCTTTGGGAAGCAGCTGGGCCAGGCCATGGCCATTCCCTTTGGGAAGCAGCTGGGCCAGGCCATTCCCTTTGGATAATGATGGAAAAGGGAGGCCCAGCCGTGCCCTCTCCCTGCTCTCCCAGCTCCCCTCCCTGCTGCCCTCATTCAGGGCAGGGTTTGATGTTAAGAACTCAGGGTTTGTTAAACCTGCCTGGTTCCATCAGATCCCAGGGATTGCTGGGGGTTTCCTCCCAGCCAGGACAGTGGGATTTTTGAGCAGACCAGTGGGGTTTTCTCCTGCAGGACGTTGAGCTGCCCCAGTTCCACTCAGAACCTGCCAGGGCCGTGTCTGGAGGCAAAGTCAGACCTTGGAAATCCTTGGAAGGTTTGTGCAGCCAGGACTCAGTGCTGGAAGGGGGAGCTGGAATTTGCTTTCAGCTTAACATACACACACAAAAAAACACCTAAAACAGGCTCTGGGTGACTGTGAAAAATGAACATTCCTGAAATGTTATTCACAGGATTAAAAAACCATCAGTAAAATCAAGGGATGTCAATGACAGGAGGCATCAATAACTCATTGATCGGGGGATTGTGTGGGACTGCATTGGAACATTTATTTGTCATCAGCAAGCAGATATTAATTATAATATTAATAATACTGTCATTTGGCTTCGATGAAAGGGTGGCATTAGATGGGCTTTAAAATCCTTTCCAACCTAAACTAGTCTGGGATTCTGGGATCCTGTGGTTCCTCCAGGACCCCTCCCAGCTTTCTGATACATTGAAGAGCTGGACCTGGAATCTCTCAGCCTCCCTCCTGAAGATCTCCCGGGGATTTGGGGTCCACTCTCCAACAACAGGAGGAGCTGTTGAAGCCCCAAGTGTGGGGGAAGGCCTGGCCAATCTGAAGGAATCAGGGATGGAATAAAGTCCCTTTTCCAGCAGTGCTGTCAAGTCCAAACATCCAGAGCTCCTCATTCAGCTCTGCCTCCATCACACAACTCCTTCCCAGGATCATCACCCTCCACCAGCCCTGATTCTGGGAAAAATTGTGCTCCTCTGCTGCTGAGGGAAAGAGCCTGAAATCACCTCCCCGAGAGCCACCTGGGAAGTTCTGCATCCCCCAAAACTTCAGAGCCACTTTCTCCAAGATCTAGAGCTTGCCTTTGGAAGCATCTGCCTTTTAAATGGAAAATTTGCCAGATCCTGCTTTGTGACAGATTTGGGGAGTTTGGGAGCTGGAGGGGAGGTGTTATTTTTAAGTTTTATCGGCAGTGCTGAAGTTACTGAGCTGGAAGCTGAATCTCATCACATGCCTTGGAGTCCTGAAACTTTCATAAAAATAGAGCTCAGCTCCCTGTGCCACCTGCAGAGGTGAGCTCAGACTGCAGCAATTGGCTCAGGAAGGCTCCTCCTTAATTTCTAAAAGTTCTATTTCTGCCAGCTTGAAGCATCCCTGGGTACCAGAGATGATCAATTAATATCGAGCTTTCAGTGTTATTTGTTGGGCATTGAATCCATTCTCATCCTAAGGAATACAAAGTGGATAAGGAGTGTATTGTAGCCTTGGAATGCTGTCATTGTCTCTCTCTGGGTATGAGGAACATGTGATAAATCCATGTCCTGGGATGCTCCTGTGACCCCTGAACTGCTCAGAGGAGGGGAGGCCTGGCCTGAGCCACACCCCTGGATCTGGAGCTCTCCAGGGTTTTCTGGTTTGGAAAATCCTCCCTCTCCAAGGCTGGAACAGGATCCTGTCTGTGTTTCCTGGCTCTCATTGCTGAGCTGAGCCCCTGAGGAGCCAGGAGGAGGCAGAGCAGTGGCAGAAGGGCAGCCCTGGGTGTCACCCCCCAGTGTCCCTGAGGGGCACAGCCCTGCCCTGACCTCTGCAGCTCCGGGCTGGCCCCGTGTCACCCCTCCCATCCCTGCTCCCCTGGCACACAGCACAGCTGGGACTTGTGAGGCTGCTCCCAATTCCTCAGGAACTCGGAAAAGGGGGGCAGAGAAACACCAGGAAAAGCAGGGGAGAGAGAAGATGAAAGCTGGCACTTCTCTCTCGAGGCGAGGCAAGAAATAAACCTGAGTCCTCCTCCTTCCCTTCCCCCTTCTTTTATGAATTACCATATTTGTTTTCTTTCTTGGCCTAGGAAATGGGTTTGTACCCAAAATGGATCATGTGCTCCTTCCTTTCTGGCTGACAGCTCCTGAAGGGAGCACAGAGCTTTTCCTTCCTGCTCCAGCACGTCCATCATTGATGCCTGGCTGGAACTTGAGCCCAGGCTCAGGCAGGGCTCCTGCCCTGAGTCCCAGGAATCTCATGGAGCTGCTGCAGGCACTTCAGAACAAGGCTGGGAAAAAGGCAGTGGTAACTTTAGTGGGGGGCATTTATGAGAGCTGGATTTATCCAGGTCCTGAAACACCGGATTGGGGGTTATTTCTGAAAAGGGGATGGTGCTGCTTTGCTTTTCTCAGCTGTCTGAGGAAGAGCTGTGGCAAAAAGGACCTGGAGCTGCTGGAGTGACTCTGGAGGAGGCCATGGAGCTGCTCCAGGGCTGGAGCCCCTCTGGAGCCAGGCTGGGAGAGCTGGGGGTGCTCACCTGGAGAGGAGAAGCTCCAGGGAGAGCTCAGAGCCCCTTGCAGGGCCCAAAGGGGCTCCAGGAGAGCTGGAGAGGGACTGGGGACAAGGGATGGAGGGACAGGACACAGGGAATGGCTTCCCACTGCCCAGGGCAGGGATGGATGGGATACTGGGCAGGACTTGTTCCCTGGGAGGGTGGGCAGGCCCTGGCACAGGGTGCCCAGAGCAGCTGTGGCTGCCCCTGGATCCCCAGGGCAGGGATGGATGGGATATTGGGCAGGAATTGTTCCCTGTGAGGGTGGGGAGGACCTGGAATAGAATTCCCAGAGCAGCTGTGGCTGCCCTGGATCCCTGGCAGTGTCCCAGGCCAGGTTGGACATTGGGGCTTGGAACAGTGGGAGGTGTCCCTGCCATGGCAGAGGTGGCACTGGATGGGTTTAAGGTCCCTTCCCACCATTCCAGGATTCTGTCAAAGTGTCTGAACTATATGGGGAAGTCTGGGGCTCTGCCAGTGGCCCAGTGTCCCAGCCCTGAGGGTGACAGAGTTTGTTCCTTGTGTTTAAACTCTCTGCCCAAGCCCTACCCCACCTGCAGCAGTGGCTCTCCAGGTCTGATGCTGGAGGACAAGGGGAGCTTCAGGAAATCAGGGTGGACTGGGGGAAAAGCAACAGGATCTTGGAGAGAAACTGCTCTGAAGGGAGGAGCTGCTGGAGCTCAAGCAGCTCCTGAAGCGCCCCTTTAATGTCCTGACCACAAATTCAGCCACTTAAATTTTAGAGGCTCCATTTCCTTTGTTGACTGGGGATAAATGTGAGCTCTTGCTTTGGCATGCTGGGCCAAGGTTCCCAGAGCCAGCAGTTGGGAAGAACCCAGCCCCAGTGCCCTGGACCCTCCCAAATCCCCATCCCCTGGATCTGCCTCTGCCAAGGCTGGGGCAGGTGGCTCTGGCCAAATTCCCAAACTCTGAACTCTGGGACTTAAAACAGCAGAGCCTTGGAGCCTCTTCCCAGAGAAGGCAGAGAACAAAACAAACACGGGGATGGAATGAGTGAAGGGCTGAGCATTCCCAAGAGACTCTGAAATGGAGATGACATTTCTGATCCCAGTTCTGGTGTGTGCAGAGACATTTGTTCAGTGCTCACAGTTAACACCTTCCAATCAATGCGAGGAAATGCAGCTCGGGTTTTATTGTGCTCAGGGCTTGTACTTGGAGAAGAATTGGAATTTTCTCTTTTATTCCTCACCTCAGAAAGTTTAAGAGAGAGACTCTTGAATGGAGCAGAGTGGGGGCAGGTGAAGGATGAGACAAAGGCAGGAACCGTCATTGGCAAAGGTTTCATTGCACATCCTGGGATTTATTTTTTCCCGGCTCTTCCCCTCCCTGCCCCCCAGATTGTTTCCACAGACCAAGAGAGTTAAACCCATCATAGGGAAAATACAGGTTGGGAATTGAGAATTAATGAAAGAAAGAAAAACGGGAAAATCCCTGAGCTTGGCTGCAAGAGATCTGCGTGAGGTGGTCCCATTCCTCCAAGTTCTGATTCTGTGGCTGTTCCCTGACTCAGCTCAGGGAATGGGCAGGAAACCAATCCAGAAATAAAATAAAATAAAATACAACAATATAAAATATCAAATATAAAAATAAACCCACAGAATTCCAGCCTGGTTTGGGTCAGAAGGGACTTTAAAGATGACCCCGTTCCAACCCTGCTGCCAGGGGCTGGGACAGTCCTGGCTTATCTGGATGCTCTGGCTTAGCCTTGGAGTGGAGCCTTGGTTTAACAGTGGCATCAGCAGCAGTGCTGTCAAACCCTGGTATGAATCCCTCCTAAGGAACCTCTGGTGTTTCTCATCAGGGCTCAGGGTTCTTGCCTGAAAAATTCAACCCCTGATATGAATTCCTTGTATTTCCACCAGTTCAGCCATGAGCCCCTGCCTCTGGAGTTCTCCAAAGCCCAGCTGCTGAACTTGAGCTGCAGCTGCCCCTGGGCTGGAATTCCTGCCCTGGGGAATGGTGCTGGAGGGAGCCCAAGTGGGAGCTTGGGCAGAGCAGGGGATGTACAGCTCTGCTTCTCTCATCAAGTGGCAGCAGAGCCTTCCCAGGGCACTGTCGAGGCTGACAGGGCCTCATTTTTCAAACTCTCCCTGAAAAAAGCCTTGGAAATAAAACTGGACTTTGTTGCTAACTCATCAAAAAGCTGAGCCTGGTTCTGCTGACTTTGGGATCAGCTCTCTGAGAACTGAGGTTCATGTTCAGACTACTAAAATCAGTTCTTCAGCTCAGTTTTAAGCTGGAATTTAAGTTGTGCTAAGAGGAGGGGACTGGCTGGCCCCAGTCCATTCATCATCCAAGACTTCAGTGCCAGGGAGTCCTGGAATGGGAATGGGATCCAGGGTGTTTCATATGCAGCTCTTGTTTGCCAAAAACTGCTTTTCCATGCCCAGAATATTTGTAGGAAAAATAAGGAAAGGTTGTCACAGCCCCAGTGTCCCTTCCTTGGCCTGAGCCTGGCTCCCATGGGGGCACACAGTGCTGGGAATGGCCCAGCCAGGATCAGGGGATTTGGGATCCATCCCTGGGGACTCAGAGCACAGAAAAGCACCAGTGTTTGCACAGCCCATTGTACTTCCTTATTCATGGAAATACAACAACTGGGGAAAAAATCCACAGATTTCAGAGCCAGGGCTTTCCAGGCAGGGAGAAGCAGCAGTTCCAACCTTTGGATTTATAATGTCAGGATGAATCAGATGCCTGAGCCTGGCTGCTCCCTTTGTCTGGCAGTTTCAGTGTCTGCACACTGTCAGCCTTGGACAGGGCCTGACTTTGGGAAGGCAGAAGAAAGGGGCTGGGAAGGGCCCTTTGATCCCCAAAGTCTCAGAGCAGTGGGAGCTGCTCGGCTCCCCCTGGCAGGGAATCCCAGCTTTGCTTTTTATTTTCCTTTTTCCTCAGTAAAGAGAAGCCTTTTCCACGTCCCCTGTGCTGGGCTGATGTTCAGGGCCAGGCTGGGGGACGCTGAGCTTGTCCCCAGAGCAGCCCCGGGTCCCTCCCTGCAGCCCAAAGCAGCTCCAGCATCTCCACTCGTGTTGCTGTCCTGGCACAGCCCGGCCCGAGGGGCAGCCAGGGCTGTGCTGTGCCTGCTCACACCTCCTGCCCCAGCACCTCCCCTGGCTCTGGGGAAGGATCCCAGGGATGCTCCCGGAGCTGTTCTGTCGGGGCAATGGGAGCTCTCCCCCTCGCTGCTGCTCGCAGGTCCGTAGCCATAGAAACTGTGGGAATTTATAGGCACCACACGGTGCCTTTGGCTGAGTCTCCAGTGCAGCAGCAGCGCCAGGGCCCCCAGACGTGCCCAGCCTGTCCCCAGGGCTCTGCTGGGCCTCAGCACTCAGGCTTGGGCACAGCTCCCCTGGGAATTCAGCAGCCTGCATTTGGAGGCCTTTGGAAGGGGGATGGGGTCTGCTGCCCCCCAGCTGAGGGGACACCGTGGTGACATCCAGAAATGGGCACAATTGTCAGAGCACAGCAATCCCTGATGGATTGGCACCATCACTGCTGGGGCAGGAACATCTGCTCCTCACCAGATGGACAGGATGGGGTTTGGAGCATCCTGGTCCTGTGGAAAATGTCCCTTCCCGTGGCAGGGGGTGGCACTGGGTGGGCTTTGGGGTCCTTCCCCACCCAAACCATCCTGGGATTTTGTGATTCCACTAAAATCTACTCAATTTGGGGCCCTCAGTCCATTGGTACAGCACCCCAATCCAAAGGTCTGGTTCCAGATATCTCCACATGCAAATGGGCTCTCTGTGATCCAGCTGGAATCTCCCTTCTGGAGAAGGAACAGGGATTTGGAACCAATGTATAGCATAAGACTAAAATTAAACTTGTCTGTGAAGTGAGTGGAGTTCAAAGCCAGGACACACCAAAGAACCCCAAGCGAACCTGAAACTTTGGAAACAGAAAATAAGCTTTGGATTTTCCCATGTTTTTCCAGGAAGGCACCAGCTCCTCCTGTGTTCTTCAGTCTCTGTAAAAAAACCCTGAAGTCAAAACCCAAATAACTCTGAACAAAAAGACAGAACTGCACAGTGAGAGAAGGGTGGGAGGGAACATTTCACCAGCAGCTCTGCTCAAAACAAAGAGGGTTTTCAGCTCCTTGATCACAGAGAGGATGTGAATAAAGGAATTAAAGCTGTGGATATTTTCTGTGATCACACAACTCCAGGAGAGCTGATGAAGTTCTTGGGAGATGCAGAAAGCAGCTGAGAAATGTCAAAGCAATGAAGGCATTTCAGGAGTGGCTGTTCCAAGGAAGTGACAACAAAGGCTTAGTCCAGAAACACCAACTCCATGCTGAGCTGGATCAGGAGTGACAGGGAAAGGGGAAATTAAAAGATAATAACAAGTCACCTGCTTTTTCCAGTGGCTGGGAATCGTTTGGGCACTGTTGGGATCACAGTGCAGGAGCCAGAGCTGAGCCTGTGTTTGCTGCCAGTCAGGAATCCCTGCAGAGGGACCTCCGAGCCCACCCAGTGCCACCCCTGCCATGGGCAGGGACACCTCCCCCTGTGCCAGGGAGCTCCAAACCCCATCCAGCCTGGCCTGGGACACTGCCAGGGATGTGCCATCAGTCACAGGAAAGCCAGAGTTTGATTGCACGCATTGGGCACTTCCTGAGCTGCTCCTCACTGAGCTGGGGAGAAGGGGATGATCCCTTAATATTTATCATTGTTTTATTCTTTTAATTAAAAACTAAAGCAATCACAAAAATTGTGGTCACGTCCCATCTCCAGCTGATTTTTCTGGGACTTTCTGTCCCTGAGCCACTGCTGTCCCTCAGTCCCCCCAAATAATTTCCATCCCTCAGGTACAAATCCCCTCACCCTAAAGCAGACAATTACCTTGGATAAGCTGACTTTGAAAAGGACTTTCTTTCTGGATAAAGAGTTTCTCCCCATCCCCCAGTCCCAAACCAGTCCTGACATGGAGCTGGCATGGAGAGGGATCATACATTAATTTATCCAAGAGCAGGGGCTGTTGTAATCAGTGTAAAGCTGGGTTTAGGCCTTTCCTGAGGGAATTGCTTTTCCCTTTCAGGCCCAGCTCTGTCCCATTGCACCCTCTGGTTTTGGGATCAGCTCTCTGTGTTCAGCACTTTGCTTCCTGCTCACCGAGAGGAGGTGGGGATTAAACTTTGGGGACAACAAAGCAGGCAGGAGAGCAGGGCTGGAGAGCAGGGCTGGGGATGGGAGAGCAGGAATGGGGATTGGAGAGCTCGGTCACCAGAGGCCACTTCACTTCTCCACATTTTGCATCTCAGGGCTGAAATACGGATTTTGACTCCTGAATTTCAACCTGGGCTCTGGGAAGGGCAGCAGCTTAGGCAGGGATGTATTTTCCAGCAGTTCAGTGCTTCCAGGAGCGGCTGGAAACAGCCAGGGCTGTCTGGCACTGACAGCTCCCGTGGATATCTGGGACACAGGGATTTGTCCCAAAGTATCTGCTCAGAGCATGGCCAGCTCTGCTCCTCCATGGAATGCCCTGGGCAGCAGGCTCAGAGGTGATGCTGCCCCTCTGCCCCCTCTGGGTCCCACCTGGGCTCCTGCATTCGCCTCCAGACTCCGCGGAACAGGAGGGACATGGAGCTGTAGGAGGGAGTCCACAGCAGGCTCCAGGATAGTCAGAGGATGCTGGGAATGCTGGGGGTGCTCACCTGGAGAGCTCAGAGCCCCTTCCAGGGCCTAAAGGGGCTCCAGGAGAGCTGGAGAGGGACTGGGGACAAGGGATGGAGGGACAGGACACAAGGAATGGCTTCCAACTGCCCATGGCAGGGATGGATGGGATATTGTTGGATGGGCAGGAATTGTTCCCTGGGAGGGTGGGCAGGCCCTGGCACAAGGTGCCCAGAGCAGCTGTGGCTGCCCCTGGATCCCTGGCCGAGTGCCCCAAGGACATTGGGGCTTGGAGCAGCCTGGGACAGTGGGAGGTGTCCCTGCCATGGCAGGGGTGGCACTGGGTGGGTTTAAGGTCCCTTCTACCCAAACCATTCACTGGTTCCATGAGAGGATCTCTGATGTTCTTTCCACACTTCCCTGCTCAGACCCTGCCACAGAAGCTTTCCCAAGCTACTAAAAAATCAAGGTCAGGCCCTTCCAGGCCGTGCTGATGTCGGGATCTGCAGGTTCCCAGTCTCTGGGGATCCCTTTCCTCACTCACCATTGGGCTGTGGCTGAATCCAGATGTTCAGCAATCTCCAAATTCCCCAGCTCATTAACTGACATAAAATCTGACCTGGGAATTTCTGCTGCAACCTCATTTCTCTGCCCCAAGATCAGGGACAGGCATTTGAAAACCATTAAGGTTCTTCTTGCAGTGCTTGAGTGTGAATTGTTATTATTATTATTGTTATTATTATCACCATTAGTGCAGTGCTGAGGGATGAATCCCCTCCCGAGGCTGTGGAGCAGATTCTGGAGCATCCCCCTACAGGAACACACAGGAGAGGGAGCAGGAGGGATTATTTTAGCAAAAATAAGAAGATGGGAATTGTGCTGCTTGGCGGGTTTGCCTTTGCCCACAAGCATCCAGGGAGGGGGCAGGGATTGGGACTGAGATTTTTTCTCTGGAGACTGAATTTAGGGAAGCAGAACATGGAAACAGACAAGGATCTGCTGAATAAATTGTAAGCACAGAGCAAAACTGTGCAGTTTGTGGTGTTCTGTACAGGGAAAGGCTGGACGTGTCTTTGGTAAGCCTGACTCAGCCAGGCCTGGCCTGGTGTTGGGAAATCAGGGGCAGGGTCAAGGATGAAGGACATCCCTGGATATCCCATTCCCATAAAGGACATCTCTGGATACCCCATCCCCATGCAGGACATCCCCTCTGGTTTATCACAACAGACATTACAATAACACAGAATCCTGCTTGGGAGGGGTCTCAGTGGTCTTTGTGTTCCCAGGGAAAGGCTCGTGCAGGTGGCTCCTTCCTGAGGGATGCTCATCCCAGTCCATCCTGCACAACTCCAGGGATGCTGTTGTTACCCCATTCCCAGGCAATTTATTCCAGCATTTCACCGGCCCCATCACAAAAGTTTCCCCCAATGTCCAACCAAAATCTCCCTTGTCAGGAACGAATCCAGCTGCTCCTGGTTTAGTCCCAGAGCTCCTTTGTGAGGATGGGCCCCAGGGGCTGGAGAAGGCAATGCCCAGGAGCAGGAGCTCTCTGTGCAGCACCTTTTCCTCCAGCTGTGAACAAACTGGGATTGAATCCCGAGGCATTCCTGGAACAGCTGTGATGGAGAACTGGGTAACACCTTCCTTTTGTTGCTTTTGCTGGTGGGAATAACTCAGAGCAGGGGAAGGAAAAGGTTTGGCAGCTCCAGGAGGATGCAGGTGCACACTGAAGTGGCTCAGAGACAGCCACAATAAGCAGCAGCTTTTCGGGCTCAGAAGTGAGGAAATGTCCCTTTTTCTATCAAGGAAAATCACAGAAATTGCCCTCAAGCAGCTCCTGCCTTCAGGCGTGAAGAGAGAGGGGTTGTTTTCCCCTCCTGCACCTTTTGTGGGAGTCTGAACAGCTGAAATCCCAAATCCATGACTGAGTTATTCTCCCTTCCTTCGTGTTTCTCATTTGCTTGCCAAGCTTTGGGTTACAAAGGGAAATCCAGGAATATAAAATGCTCCAAAATCTCACAAAACACGCAGCAAATGGATAAACACAAAAGAGCTCTTCCTTCCAGCAGGACTGGGATCTCTATTAGCTCCTCAATGCCAGGGGCCATCCCCATTATTCCCATTATTCCCATTATCCCGATTATTCCCATTATTCCCATTCCCAGCAAACAGCACATCCATTCACTGTTCCATTGTATTTTTTGTGTTTTCTCACAGGTTCACTAATTCAGTTTGGTGCTTGTGAAAAAAGGGAATAAAAGATGTGCCTGGGATAAATCAGGATCAAGGAGTGATTTATAAAAAGTGTTCCCTTCTGAAATCCTGAGCTGGGTTTCGTGGGACCCAGAGAGCAATTCCTGCAAACAGATATGACATTCCAAGCATGGAAATAACCTGGAATTCAGATATCCCATCTATTCCAGAGGAATTGTAAAGCATCTCAGAGCAGCCTGAGTTACAGCCCAGCCACCTCCACCACTGCATCCCACATCCAGCTCATTCCTGTTATTTTTGTTCCACATAAATAGATCCAGAAGAGGAATTAATATGTCCCAGGGACTGGTGACAGCTCTGGCTCCGGATGAGGAGAGCAGGGAAAAGAAATGGGGGGGCTCTTTGGAAGAGGCAGCAAAGCAAAGGAGGGAGCTGGGATCCTTTGGGATGGGGTTCAGACATGGAATGGGCTCTGTGGGGACCCATCCCCAATCACTGGTCACTCAAAGGGTGAGGTGGCAGTTCCTGTGAACACCCAAAGCCATGGCACTCCTGCTGGTTTTGGGGTGCAGGACCTCCCTTCCTCAGTGCTCCAAACCCCAAACTCCCCGAGGCTGCCAGGCAGGTCCAGCCCTGGATGAGCAGGAGGTGAGCCCAGGGCAGGTCCAGCCTGGCCCTGGATGAGCAGGAGCTGAGCCCAGGGCAGGTCCAGGTGTGAGCAGGAGGTGAGCCCAGGGCAGATGCAGCCCTGGCTGAGCAGGAGCTGAGCCCAGGGCAGGTCCAGCCCGGCTCTGATGAGCAGGAGCTGAGCCCAGGGCAGGTCCAGGTCCAGCCCTGCCGGCTGCCGCAGGGGGTTCGGGAACGGACGATGCCCTGCCCCGTCCCGCAGCGCTCCGGGGCCAGCCCTGCCCCGCTCCCGGCAGAGGGTGGCAGAGCTCCGTGGCAGCAGCCAGAGGTTGCGATCCCATCCCAGCAGCAGCAGGAAAAGTCGGCGCTGTCCTCATTGTCTGCGTGCCCAGCCCGAGGTGTCGCTGAGATCCTGGAGCCAGCCTGGCCGGGCAGGGATGCACAGAGCTGGGATGGACCCCTGGAGCCTCACTGGAGGCTGGTAATGAGCACTCAGAGGTGACCAGGCTGCCCTTTCCCAAGAAAGCCATGGAATTTAATGCAGACATCTCCCACAGCTCCCTGTTATCCCCCCAAAGTTCTCCTCCAAGCCTTGCCCACGCCTACCCCAGAGCCCATGGAAAAGGGCAGAGGCACAAAAGGAAAGGCAAAACACAATTCCTGTCCTTTGGGAGACTCAGCCTTTTGGAATTCATTTTCCTTCCACATCAGAACGAACAGAGAAATTCAGAAATCCTTCCCCAAGAGGAAATTTCATTTTGGAAATGTCAGAACCCTCGCCTGGAAACAGAGATCAGTTCTCCAACACTGAAGCAGGAGGATTTGAAAAAGCAAATGTAAATCTATAAATATGAAAATACCCATAAAACATGGATCCCATTCCATATTATTGAAATTCCTATTACACCTCACTGTGTTCCATTAAAATAATAGCACAAACCTTGAATTAAATCCAACAAAAGCTGGAATTTATGTGCCCCATTTTGAGTACAGATTATTTCCACTTCCAAGGATGACTCTTCCCTCATTAGAGCTTCCCATTTTGGAAAAGGAAAGATCCAGTTCCATTGCAGGTTGTAGCAACAGCTCCAATTCCTGTCAGTGCTCCCAGCATTCCCTGGGGAATGTTCACCCAGGGTGGGAGGGTTGGTGATTTGGACAGGGAGGGATGAAGGAAANAATTACACTCTGGTGGCTTGCACTGCTTCTTTCAATGTTGGCAGCTTTTTCCAGGGACTCAGATCAAAGGCACTGCTATTTTTGGCTTTGTCCCAAGACCCTCGGATCTCTTGTGGGGGTCTCGAGTCCCCCAGGGCAGCCAAAGGGGTGTCCCTGACTCCGTCAGAAAGGAGGAGAGGAGCAGAGAGGTTTCATTCTCCCCTAAATTCAGTAATTCCCTTTCAGATTTCCTTGCTGGGACACCCTCCATGGACCCCACACCTTTCTGAATGAGACCTTCCCCAAATCCAGGAGCCCAAGGATTGTTGTTTAAACAATCACACCAAACCAAACCACAATAAAGGGACAAATTAAAGGGGCAAACCCTGTCTGGAAGGGCCCCAGGCTGAGGAGCTGCTGAATGAGGAATTTGCTCAGTTTGGAAAGGCCAGGTTGGACACTGGGGCTTGGAGCACTCTGGGATAGTGGGAGCTGTCCCTTCCCATAGCACTGGGTGGGATTTTAGGGTCCCTTCCAACCCAAACCATTCCATGATTCCATGAAAGGCATTCCTGGGGCTGAGTGCACAGAGGAACATTCCAGCTGGGTGGGATAATCCAGCAGGATCCCCCTCCAGGAGTTCATCAGAGCCCAGCCAGGCCTGTGAAAGCTCAGGCAGGGATTAAACACCCACTGCCAATCCCTGCAGGGAGTCTGTGAGGGAAACTGAGCCTCATTTCCCCGATTCAGCTGTCAGATCCCACAGGATCCGAGTTCCCCTGCTCCTCCCCTGGCTTTGGGGCAGTCTGGCTGAGGGGAGGGAGCACCACTCACCTGTAAAGCCCCAAATGATGTGTCAGATCCTCGCTCAGCCTCGCTGCTGCTCCAGCCCAGAGAGGCCTTTACATCATTTCCAAACCAGTGTTTGAGCTGTGCTGATGTGGAGAACACAGAAACAATTGAGATGTAACGGCCTGAGTGTTCCTGAGCTCATTTCTGCTCACTGGGGCTGACGTTTCTGTGTGTCCAGGCTGGTAAATCAGCCCTGGGCTCCCGAGTTTGCCTCCCTCCTCAGCTCCAGCCCTTTGTGGCAGCCTGAGGCTCTGGGTGGGAGATGAGGTTTTACAGTGATGCCTCAATGCAGTGTCATGTGCTGAGTGTGCTGCAGAATTCCATCTCCATGCCAGGGAACACTGACAGAGCTCAGGGATGGCACAGAGCAGCCCCAGCTCCCCCAGGCTGCAGCTCCAAGGGCCAAAGGTGTCCAGCAGAACCTCGGCTCAGAGCAGGAATTCGGGCAAGGGGGAAACAGGGAAGTGCTCAGAACTCCTTTAATCCATGTCATTTCAGTGCCAGGGATTCCCCTTTGGCACCACCTGACTGGGATGTGGGATGTAATAAATCAGGCACAGGCTGGAAATGAAGGCTGTGGCCACCAGGATTTTTTCAGGGAATTTTCCTTTTGTTGTTTTTGTCAGCACCAAATGATAACAGCTTGTGACCCCAATAAGAGGCAGAGCTGAAGCCCAGCTTGGCTCAAAATTTGTTCCAATAAAAATGTTGCCACAGTCCAGGTATTTAAGATTTAAAAATAAGATTCTCTGGGCACTGAATCAGGGGCTTGCTGGTCGAAAAATTGAATTTATTTTGATTAAGAAAAAGAAATGAAGAAGCTGAAACCAAAGCCAAGCACAGGCTTTGGATTGATCCCAGCTCGGATCCCGACCTGGCACCACAGGAGCAGGAATTGAGTTGGGTTTGTTGAATTCACAGGTCCCTGTGGCAGAGCTGTCCCTGGGACACAGCTCGGCTCCTCCTTGGGCTCAGTCCCACTCTGCCCCTTCCCAGGTCCTGGAATGGGGCCAGTTACACACAGATCATTGTGACCTGAAGGGGTTTTGGGGATATCCCACCCTCCTCACAGCCAGGGATCACTCCCTGATCCCTTTTCCCTGTCTCTCCTCATTCCTGCAGCTCCTCCAGCACCTGAAGGAAATCCAGTTATCCCTAATGATGCTCACACACTTTGGGGCTGGAGCCACGGGATTTAAGTAGCACAGGGATTTTTTGGGAGGAGGAGGAGCCTCCTCAGGGCTCCTCCAGAAGGGGCTGGTTCTGGCTCTGGGGACGCCACAAGGTACAGGTGGCCTGAAGGAAACGTCCTGCCAAGTTCAAATCGAGCTTGGGAATGGCCAGAGAGTACCAGGGAATCATTCAGGACTGGTGGGAGGGGGAGCTTTAGGGGGAATCTGGAGAAGCCAGAGAGGGCCCAGGTTTCCTTTCCAGGTGCTGCAAAATCCCTGCAGCTCCACGTGCAGCTTAAGCCAGGCCAGTTAATGAATCTCTCCCGAAATCTTTAATTGGGAAGGCATCAGGAAGAGCTGCTGGAGCAGCAATCCCTTCTCTGCCCCCAGCCTGGCACAGGAGGATGGCATTGCCACTCTCCTGGGGTGCTCTGAGAACAGGAGGTGCTGCCTGGGCATTTGCCCATCCCTCCCAGAGCTGGTCATTAGTGACCTCCTGCCCCTGTTCCTTTTCTCTTCCTGGATGCCCTCAGGATCTTCAGCATCCACTGAATCCACCTCCTTTTCTGTGTTCCCAGAGCCTTCAGGCACCGATCTCTGCTCTGGTGACCAGGGACAGCACCCGAGGGGATCCTTTCTAATACCCAAATCTGTGTCAGGGAGTTTCCCTCTGGCTGATTTCAGCATCACTTTTCTCCTGAGTTTTTCCTACAGCTCTCACGGGGATTGTGTCCAACATTTCACAACCATGAGGAAATTCCCTATAACGAGGTGACATCCTTGTCCTTGTGAGCAGGGACAGGACAAGGGGACAGCTGGAGCTGTGCCAAGGAAATCGGGGATGGATATGGGGAAAGGTTCTTCCCCCAGAGGGTGCTGGGCACTGCCCAGGCTCCCCAGGGAATGGGCCCAGCCCCGAGGCTGCCAGAGCTCCAGGAGAGTTTGGACAGGGATGCCCAGGTGGGGTTGTTGGGGTGTCTGTGCAGGGCCAGGGGTGCACAGGGTGACCCTGGGGGCCCCTCTCAGCTCAGGATATTCTCTGCTTGCCCAGCAGCCTCTCAGTGCCACTCACAGCCTTTCCCACCCCCATCCTCAGGGAAGCTGAAGTGGTTTCTCGGGAGCAGCTGCAAAGCCGGGGGAGTTTCTACTCAGGGATAAATTTAAAAAGATGCTGCTGGTTTCAGTCCAATTTGGATGAAAATCAACAAGCAAAAGGGAAAAAATAAAAAAGAGGAATTTCTTACAAATTTACTTTCTGGACACCTCCGGCTCCTCAGGGATGGGATCAGTTTGGGGATGTTGCTTTTCAACTTCTGCTGGAGCACAATTCATGAAGGCAAGATAAATGTGCCTGGGAAGGATCTGAAACCTTTGCTCTTCTGTGTGTGGTTTGTCCCCTCAGGATCCTGCCTGGATGGGTTCTCAGTAATCCCTGAGGCTGCTGGCTTTTCCAAGATCTGTCCCTGTCCCTTCCCTGGGGCACAAGGGCCAGGGTGGCAGCCCTGGGGGGACTCTGGCAGTCCAGAGCCTGGATGGGAGGAGCCCTGAGGCCGTGGAGAGCCCAGGTCGGTGCTGTTTGTCCCCAGGGAAGCACTTGGCTGTCCCCAGGGGCTCTTCGGGCAGGGAAGTCCCCCCTCAGACACAAGTGGGCTGCTTTGGAAGCTCCAAGCCATGGGATGAGCTGTTTCCCTGGAGCTGGGAGAGGCAGGGAGCACAGAGAGCCCTGTGCTGGGCACCAGGAGGGGTCTGATCCCTGTGTGTGCATCGGGACATGGAGAGGGAATCTGATGGATGGCAGAGCAGTGAATTCATTTCAAGCTCTGTTGAGAACAGGGAGGGAAAGGAAAGAGGGGATCAATTCCTGCCAAAGGAATAAAAGCCAGCAGCAGGAACATCTCATTTCCTGGTTGCTCAGGGTGTTCAGGAGGCACTTGAGGTTGATCCAGAGGCTCCCTGTGTGAGCTGAATGGCCAGAAGCAGCTGGGGAAAATGGGGGTTTCTATAGGAAAACAAGGATGTAGAGTAGGGATGAGCTGAGCATGGGATCAGGCTGTGGTCTGAGAGCGATTCAGGTGGAGCCAGTGGAGTCAGACCCCAGGGATGTGGAGAGGCTGGAGGTTGTGGGATGCTTTCCTGGGAGATGGAAAGATTCAGGGAGCAGGTTCTGCACTTGGAGCTGCCTTAAGCCCAAAGTTTCCATCAAATAAGTTTCTCCCTCAGTATCCAAATGAAAATGAACAACAGAAAGGAAAATGAATATTTGGTTTAGGGAGTTTTCAACTCCCCAAGAAATTCATCAACATCAATAAAGGCTTCGTGGAGCAGGTGGAAATTTTATTTACACTCCATTTTCCAGCACAAGAAAAGGATTATGAACATTCCCCATGAGATTTGGTCCTTAGGGAGAGGGGGAATGCTGGAAACAAGGATTCACCTCCGTGCTTTGCACAGTGCCTGTGCAGGTGACAGCCCCAGCTGAGGCCACCAAGGTCACTCCTCACATCCCCACAGTGTTTAACTCCCGGCCCAGACACGGCAGCAACAAATGGAGAGGACACAGGAACTGAGGGAGGTCATTCCCATGGCCACGCTCTGCAAATCTGCTCTGCCACAGCTTTTGATCCTGACTCTGCAACCTCTCTTTATCTCTTTAGGTTAAAAATGAATTCCTTTCTCCCCATCTCTGAAAACAAAACCTGCCAGATAAAAGTGAACCACTCAGGCCATTATTTCCCCATTCATTCGGCACGGAGAGGACATTGGTAATGTAGGAAGCGGGGGAGAATTGTCTGCCACTGCTCAAAAATACCTCCTCCATTTCAAACAGGACTTTATTGTTTCTTTTCTTGTTGTTTCTTTGGTGTTTTTTTCCCCTAATGCAAGAGAATCCTGCAGGCAGCAGCCTCGTCCTGCCCAGGGCAGCTCCATCCTGAGCTGTGAGTCAGAGAGCACGGGGCAAAAATAGCCTTGATGATGTAATTAATGAGTATTTTCGGGAGCAGGGACAAAGGGCTGCAGATGAAGTCACTGGGCTTGATGGCAGTTCCTGGCTCCTGCTTTGCCTGATGCAGGGTTTGGGTTTAATTCAGTGTTTTGTGCTGGTGGAGTTTCAGAACCTCTGCTGTTCTTCCCTTCCCAAAGTTGGGCTGCTCAGCTGCAGGGAGAGAACTCTGAGCAGGGACTTATGAAGAGGCCTGAAATATTGAGGAGGCTTTGCAAGAGCAAAGGAATCATCCTGGAAGGGAAAGAAAGGATTGGAGCAGAGCTGAGGGAGCTGGGGGGGCCTCAGCCTGGAGCAAAGGAGGCTCAGGGGGGCCCTTGTGGCTCTGCACAACTCCCTGACAGGAGGGGACAGCGGGGGCAGGTCAGGCTCTGCTGCCAGGGAACAGGGACAGGAGGAGAGGGAACCCCTCAGGCTGGGCCAGGGCAGGCTCAGGGTGGATACTGGGAAATTCTTCATGGAAAGGGGTCTCCAGCTGTGGCACAGCTGCCCAGGGCAGGGGTGGAGTCCCCATCCCTGCAGGGATTTAAAGCCCTGTGGATGTGGCACAGGGGTCAGTGGTGGCCCTGACAGTGCTGGGAGATGTTGAGTCCATGATCTTAAAGGTCTTTTCCAACATGGACGATTCCATGACTCCATGGTTTTATCAGTGTCATTTTTGGAGCTCTGGTGGCTCAGGCAAAGTTCAAGGACTTTGGGCTGAAGCTCAGTCCCAGAAGCCACCCTGCCCTGATGCTGTGCCTTTCTGAAATCCCAGCTCAGCTCTCCACAGGCCCCACGTCAGGCTGGGGACACTCCCCAGGAGCAGCACGATCCAGGGAGCGGCTGGGAGCTAAAGCTGCTGCATGGGAGGCAGAGGTGCAGGGAGTGGAGAAAAAGAATGAGGAGAGGGTCTTCAGAGTGTGAAGTCCAACAGAGTTCTATTCTCCAGAGGGAACAGCATCCGAAGACCCCGAAGTGGGGTGTGTCACTCAGCTGCACAAAATAACCTCCCACCACACAGTGCTCACCACAGGAAAAAACCCCTTTTACTTCTGAACACCAGATATATACTCAAAAAAGAAACAGGTAAACATTGGTGAAGACAGTTTCCACCCCTACACTCCCACTGGCTAACACAAATGCTTGTCAAGAAAATCCTTCCCACCAAAAAGAATGAACATTAACACTCATTGGGAAAACAACACCTGTTGTTTACATATAGACCACGAGAAACTGACTCCAGATATGAGTTATCAGAAGGCTTAAAAATTCAGGGTGACAGGAGTGTGCAGGAACTTTTTAACGGGGGAGGTCTCACACGAGGGGAGAAATCTCTGGCCAATGGGAAGGAAAGAGGGGAGGTACAGGTACAATGATAGACAGCACCATAACCAATGAGGGACTTACAGGGGAGGGTACAAAGTCCANAGAGCACGGGGCAAAAATAGCCTTGATGATGTAATTAATGAGTATTTTCGGGAGCAGGGACAAAGGGCTGCAGATGAAGTCACTGGGCTTGATGGCAGTTCCTGGCTCCTGCTTTGCCTGATGCAGGGTTTGGGTTTAATTCCGTGTTTTGTGCTGGTGGAGTTTCAGAACCTCTGCTGTTCTTCCCTTCCCAAAGTTGGGCTGCTCAGCTGCAGGGAGAGAACTCTGAGCAGGGACTTATGAAGAGGCCTGAAATATTGAGGAGGCTTTGCAAGAGCAAAGGAATCATCCTGGAAGGGAAAGAAAGGATTGGAGCAGAGCTGAGGGAGCTGGGGGGGCCTCAGCCTGGAGCAAAGGAGGCTCAGGGGGGCCCTTGTGGCTCTGCACAACTCCCTGACAGGAGGGGACAGCGGGGGCAGGTCAGGCTCTGCTGCCAGGGAACAGGGACAGGAGGAGAGGGAACCCCTCAGGCTGGGCCAGGGCAGGCTCAGGGTGGATACTGGGAAATTCTTCATGGAAAGGGGTCTCCAGCTGTGGCACAGCTGCCCAGGGCAGGGGTGGAGTCCCCATCCCTGCAGGGATTTAAAGCCCTGTGGATGTGGCACAGGGGTCAGTGGTGGCCCTGACAGTGCTGGGAGATGTTGAGTCCATGATCTTAAAGGTCTTTTCCAACATGGACGATTCCATGACTCCATGGTTTTATCAGTGTCATTTTTGGAGCTCTGGTGGCTCAGGCAAAGTTCAAGGACTTTGGGCTGAAGCTCAGTCCCAGAAGCCACCCTGCCCTGATGCTGTGCCTTTCTGAAATCCCAGCTCAGCTCTCCACAGGCCCCACGTCAGGCTGGGGACACTCCCCAGGAGCAGCACGATCCAGGGAGCGGCTGGGAGCTAAAGCTGCTGCATGGGAGGCAGAGGTGCAGGGAGTGGAGAAAAAGAATGAGGAGAGGGTCTTCAGAGTGTGAAGTCCAACAGAGTTCTATTCTCCAGAGGGAACAGCATCCGAAGACCCCGAAGTGGGGTGTGTCACTCAGCTGCACAAAATAACCTCCCACCACACAGTGCTCACCACAGGAAAAAACCCCTTTTACTTCTGAACACCAGATATATACTCAAAAAAGAAACAGGTAAACATTGGTGAAGACAGTTTCCACCCCTACACTCCCACTGGCTAACACAAATGCTTGTCAAGAAAATCCTTCCCACCAAAAAGAATGAACATTAACACTCATTGGGAAAACAACACCTGTTGTTTACATATAGACCACGAGAAACTGACTCCAGATATGAGTTATCAGAAGGCTTAAAAATTCAGGGTGACAGGAGTGTGCAGGAACTTTTTAACGGGGGAGGTCTCACAGGAGGGGAGAAATCTCTGGCCAATGGGAAGGAAAGAGGGGAGGTACAGGTACAATGATAGCACCGTAACCAATGAGGGACTTACAGGGGAGGGTACAAAGTCCACAAACCAATCATCTATCGAGGAACTCTGAACTTTCTAGAAGAAGGGGATAGGATTTCCAGGATTGACTAAGGGAGTAGGAGGTCTATGGGGTACTGACATGGAAGCTTCTGGACTAAGGGGTGGGGTCAGGGAAGATTGACAATGGGGATTATCAAAGCAGTGCTGTAAGGAGGGGAGAAAGGGGAACAAACCATTCTGAACATAAAACACACCACAGCACTGCCTGTTACCAAACAGCTCCCACTTAACAACTGGGAACATTTACCTGAAAATACCCAAAGGAGTCTCTTTTCTGTGCTGGATGCTTGGTGCTCTGTAAATAGAAAAGCTCTTCCCTCCTTCCTGAGCCAGGCTCAGCCAGAGCAGAGAAATCCCAACCAGGCCCAGGCAGCTGTGGACAGTTTCTTTTGGAACTATTGACTGCTCCAAGTGACTCTGGGAAGCTGCTATGGGGGGACTTCGCTGAGGGAGGCAAAAATTCCCATTTAGGGCTGACAGTGGAGCTTTTTTATCTGCTCCAAAGCCTCCTGCAGGGGGAAATTTTCTGGTGCCAATCTCTGCAAAGAGTTCTGCAATTGTTCCAGGTGGGGCAAAGCACTTTTCATGTCTAAAAGGAGTCAGTTTGATCCTCTCACTGCCTCACTCAGCATTTTGGGGGATTCTCTGGAAGCCTTCAGAGCTGGCTGTAAAATCCCCCCGGGCTGGAGAGGCTCCCGTGTCCTGTTCCTCAAACCTGGCACCAGCAGCCAGATCAGCAGCAGAAGTTTGATGGGCACAGGAGAAGCTTGTACTGCACAACTCTGGAATTTGGAGCAGCTTTTAGGGAATCTCTTGAGTTTCAGGTGGTTTCTTCCCTCAGGACATCCCAGCCCAAGCCCTGCCCTGGCCCCTGGGTTGCTACCTCAGCTCTTCCACTTCTGCGGGTGATGCCTTTCTTTTCCAAGTTAACTGAGTTTCTATAATGTCTTGGATTTTTTTCCAAATTAAATTGACCCCATAAGACTTGTTCACCTGGAAGGCCCTGATATGAAATGTCAGCTCAACTCCCAGCTGAAGACAGCTTTTTGTGGGAGCAGCGAACTCAGAGCAGCTGAGCAGTGCCCAGGAAGGGCAGCAGGGCCTCCCTCAGCTACAGCTGAGCCCAAAGGCACCCACAGGGGCAAGGCTGCACTGATTTCATGGAATCATGGAATGGTTTGGGTTGGAAAGGATCTAAAACCCACCAGTGCCACTCCTGCCATGGGCAGGGACACCTTCCACTGTGCCAGGCTGCTCCAAGCCCCAATGTCCAGCCTGGCCTGGAACACTGCCAGGGATCCAGGGGCAGCCACAGCTGCTCTGGGCACCCTGTGCCAGGGCCTGCCCACCCTGCCAGGGAACAATTCCTGCCCAATATCCCATCCATCCCTGCCCTGGGCAGTGGGAAGCCGTTCCCTGTGTCCTGTCCCTCCATCTCTTGGCTCTCTCCATGTTTCTCATTGCCTCCCTCAGGTCCTGCAGGGCCACAGTGAGGTCACCCCTGCTCTCACTCCAGGCTGAACAATCCCAGCTCTCCCAGCCTTTCCTCCCAGCAGAGCTGCTCCATCGCTGGGATCATCCTGGAGCCTCCTCTGGGCTCTCTCCAGCAGCTCCAGGCTGGGCAGGTGGGGTCTCACCTGAGTGGGGCAGAGGGGACAATCCCTGTCAGGGCTGTGGCAGAGGCAGCCAAGGGAGCTGCAGAGACAATGGAGCAAAGCTCTCCAAGTTTTCCCTCTTGATCCATTGTCCCTCATGGAAAGGCCAGCACAGGGTTTGGACACTCGCTGGCTTTGTCCCCCAGCTGCTCCTCAGCCCAGAGCCACCAGCCAGGGCTCAGCAGCTCCAGGCAGTGCCACATCCCTCCCTTCTCCAGCATCTGCCTGCCCCAGCTCCTGCTGCTCCCCCAGCTCCTACCTCCCTCAGCCAGGGGGGAATGAAGGGTGAACTCACCCCACTGTGCTGCCAGCAAAGCTTTCCCACAAAACCTCAGCCAAACTCAGGATCCTCCGCTTTTGCTTTATATCAAAAGGAGATTTCAATTAATTCCCTCAGCTCCTTTTGAGAGATCTGTAATTGCTGCTGTGGCAACAGCACAGGAGAAGCTGCTTTCCACCCAATGCTTCATTAACGTGCCCCTAACTGGCCAAGTAAACAAAACCAAATTAGTCCTGGCTTGGGCTGAATTCCTTTAAGGAATCTGGAGAGGACATGGAGAGGACTCAGTGCTTGAGACAGAGGCTGCACAATGAGCAGGAAATCCTTCAGGTCAAGAATGCTCCTGCACTTATTGAGAATAATCAACAGCTGTTGTCCTGGCATGCCCAGAAAGATTAACAAACAGTGGCTTCATTTGTATGAGGGCATTTTTCTCTCCTTCCTTCTATTAATGATGATTTGGAGTGAATTAAGTGCTGTGGCTGCTCATTTTTCATCCTTTGTGCTCTCAGCTGCCTCTGAGAATAGAACAGCACAGGGGGAAGGTTCCAAATGTGCACACACAGGAGCTGATGGCTGGAGAGGGGGCAGCCACAGCATCACCCTCTATCCAGGGTTAAATTCCACGTGGTGGCTTCTGGCCAAGCCCAAAAACTGCTTTTCCAAGCAGGTGGTTGGATGATCACTGCCACAGCTTCTTCATCCATAGGTGGCTCAAGAGGGAAGGGAATGACAATTCAAGTGGCCACGTGCTCTCTGCTGAACCTCAGGTGTGCTTCTGTCCCCTCCAAGGGTCAGAGCCACCTCAGAGGCCCCCACTGCAGCTGTGCCAGGTGATCTCAGCTGCTCAGGGGCCTTTGGATCTGATGGAATTTGGGGTGGGAACCACCTGCTTTGGGCTGAGCTGAACCCCACCGACACCTCCCAGCAGCCCTGCTCAGGCAGGACCTGGCCCCTCCAAACCCTTCCCAGCCCCATCAGAGCCTCCTGCTCCTGTCCTTGGCCACTGCTGGAGGACAGAACAGCTGAGAAATGCATTGGGCAGGGTGTGAGGGCAGGGTGTGCCTGGGGCTGACAGCAGGGTCTCTGTCTGATAACCATCACCTCTCTGGCCTTGCTGCCTCCCTCATCCCTTATCCCCAGATGCCCCTGGAAGGACAAAATCCCGCTGATTCCAGCAGGGCTGGGATCCTGCCCCTGAACTCCATAAAAGCTTCCCTGACAGCTGCTGAGGTTTGCTGGGCAAGGGTTAAAGCTGTGCTCAGCTTTGGAGCCAGGGAATAAAATGTTTACATCTTGGATCATCAGCTCTTCCCTGGCTCAGTGCATGGCAGGGAATTCAAGGGCAATATTGAGCAGAGGACAAAAAGGATTGGAGGGGCTGGATTTGTCTCCTTGTTCATTGAAACTCCCCCAAATCCCAGCTCCTGAGTCCCCTGTGGGCCCCTCCCTACCCAGGGAAATCAGGCACTGAACCCTGCAGGGCTGTTGTGATCCAGCTCCCAGCAAACCTACTCTGGCACTGGGGAATTCTCAGCTGGAACTGATATTTTTCCTTATTATTGCTTCTGAAATGAGCAATAAAGGCAATAAAGAAAATCCGAGGAAAAAGAGGCTGTTCCCAGCATGTTCCAGTTCTCCAGCACTGGGATCCTGCTTCTCCTGCTGCTGCTCCATCTCCTCCAGCCTGAGGCTGTCAAAAACTTCAGTGCCAGGATTTGAGCCAAGAGAGAGGTGGGAAAACATCCTCTGGATTTCAGCAGGAAATTCAGCAGGAGCTACACTGAGCAGGGCACGATCCTGGATTGGGTTCTGCAGGAATTTGAAGCAAAAGGGGCTCTGGAAAAAAGTCTCTGTCCCTCCTGCTTGGTTTTCCTGCCAAAAACGGCTGAAGGGAGCTCAGAATTAGGACTGGGAACGCAGGGATGTGATTCCTGAGGATGCCCTGGTGGCTTCTTCCAGCTCAGGATATTCCCTGTTTCCTTGGGATCTAACTGGAGATGCCCAGGGAACTGCCTGCTCCAGCAGGGATCGACCCCTGGCATTTCCCAGCTGCACTTCTGCATTCATTTGAGAGGCTGAGTTTCAGTGAGGCCCCCACAGCCCCAAATCCCGACTCCAGGCGGTCCCAGCCCCGCAGGAGCCACGCCCAAGGGCTGGTGTTGGATCAGGACCCCGCTGGGACGAGGCAGGGCAGCAGGATTTGGGGGAAATGAGGTTTTTATGAGCATCACTAAATCCTTCAGAGCCTGGCCAGGGGACTGGGGGGGAGGGGAGAGGCTCCCCCTGCCTGATCTGCACGCTATCAACACCGAGCTGCAGATTGCCATCAATCATCCCCAAATTCCAGGCTGGAATGGTGATTAGACCCCCTGGATTGCCCCAGCACTGCCGGGGGTTTAATGGCTCAGCACTTCTTGTGTGGATTGTGGGAAGGTGGGACGCGAGCAGGAGGGGTGGGAGAGGGGCAGGGAGAGAGGGAGGGTTTAAACGCCCTCGTTGCTCCCCAACTTTCCAGGGAGAGAAAATACGCGGAGAAAACAGGCAGGAACAGCTTGGGAAGTGCCCCAGTGAAAGGGCTGCAGATGCCTGTGTTTTTCCGAGTAGGAGGGGGAAAAACATCCAACAAAATATCCGTGAGTTTATTTGGAAAGGCTCTGAAAGCCCCTGGTAAAGCTGAGACTGCTGGGATCTAAAATAAATATTTGATTGCTGTTTCATTCTCCCTCTGCAAGAAAAGGTGAAAAATATTAAGGATGACCTCGTCCTCCAGCTGTATTGGAGTATTGACTCAAAGGATTCAGAATAAATAAATCCAGAGTGCTGGGAACGGCTCTTTTTATGGAAAAGAGGCACCTTGTTGGGGAAAACACCAAATCCCAGAGAGGAAAAGTGTAAAAAACCCATCCCAAACATCCCCTGGCACAACCAAACAGCTCACCCTTGGAGCTGGAAACCACGAAATAAACAAAAAAGCAGCAAAACAGGAGGAGATTGTGGCCATCAAACACAAGTGCCCAGAGCAGGCATCATCCCAAAAATCTCAGCCCAATCCTGCTGCAGATGGGAGGCACTGCTGGGAACTGCAGGAGTTGCTGGGAGCTCCCAGGCTGCCACAGCCTCTGGGGAAGGGTTCTCATCTGCTTGGGCTGAAAGCAAGATGAAAGGAATCACAACAAAAATGGGTCTGAGTGGATCCCAGGCAGCAGAGGAGAGGGAATGGGGATGAGTGAGGCCTGGATTGGTGCTCCCAGGGCTCTGCTGGCCACGGATATCTTCTTGAGAGGCTCCTGGGATGGGATGGGATGGGATGGGATGGGATGGGATGGGATGGGATGGGATGGGATGCAGAAAATGTGGGAGATTAGAAAAAAAGGCAGAAATTAACTTTTTTTATAGGAAAAAAATAAAGCAAAGCCACATTTTCAGTTTCATTATAAGACATAAAGGCAGTCAGCAGGCCTGGCAAACAGAATTACCCTGGAGATTTCCTGGGATGAGCCCAGGAGAGCCCTTGCTGCAGTCCTGGGCTGGAGGCTTCCCTCCCTCGGGGTTCCTTGTTATCCCTGTGTCTGACAAGAAGGGAAACTCTGTCAGCCTTGGGCAAATCCATGTTGGGGAAAACCTGCTAAAACACTCTAACTGCACCAGACATTCCTGATGCTCCTCCACACGGGACATTTCTGCTGCCAAACAGAGCCCAGAGAGGCCCCAGGCCCTGGGATGCAGCCCCTGGATTGTCCTGCTGGGCTCAGGCACCTCCAGCTCGCTGGGCATTGACTGGAAGTTGAGTTTAAATCCCCTGCAGGGGTTGTTGGAATCAGGGATTTGTGGAATGGGTGGGAAGGGACCTTAAAGCCCACCCAGTGCCACCCCTGCCATGGGCAGGGACACCTCCCACTGTCCCAGGCTGCTCCAAGCCCCAGTGTCCAACCTGGCCTTGGGCACTGCCAGGGATCCAGGGGCAGCCACAGCTGCTCTGGGCACCCTGTGCCAGGGCCTCCCCACCCTCCCAGGGAACAATTCCTGCCCAATATCCCATCCATCCCTGCCCTGGGCAGAGGGAAGCCATTCCCTGCGTCCCGTCCCTCCATCCCTTGTCCCCAGTCCCTCTCCAGCTCTCCTGGAGTCCCTTTAGGCCCTGCAAGGGGCTCTGAGCTCTCCCTGGAGCTTCTCCTCTCCAGATGAACATCCCCAGCATTCCCAGCTCTTTTTTTTTTCAGTAGATCCTGAGGGAAAAGCTGCCCTGGGATCCCAGCTGGGTTTCCAGCCCAGGTCAGATCATTTGATGTTGCACTGGAGCTTCTCCCGCAGCATTCCCACCCCAGGAAACCTTGGCAGCAGCGAGGCAGGAGGAGGTGAAGCCCTTGAGTGTCTCAGGATGTAAAACCAGACTCTGATGATTCTTTGTGTTCCAGGTGGGGCAGCTCCGGCTCCTGGGTGAGAGCTCAGAGCAGGATTTATTCCCCTTCCCTGAGTTCCCCTTGCAGGGGGGGCCAGAGGAGCTCTGCTGCAGTGGGATGGAAAACCCCTGGAGCTGGGAAAGGGAGGATGCAGCTGCTGCCCAATGGATTCCTGCCCCTGGCAGCCCCGGCACAAATGCCACAACTCCTCGTGCCAGGAGAGAAAGGCTCTGCTGGAAACGCCCTGCAGGAGGAGCAGGGCTTTCACTCCCAGCCATCCATCCGAGGCTGCAGGGACCGTGTTCCAGCTGGATCAGATCCTGCCCCGCATGGCAGAGCCGGGCTGGGGCACCCTGCCAGCCCCAGCAGATCCAGAACCTTCCCCTGCCCTCCCTGCCCCAGCTTCTGCTCCGAGACACGGCCCTGGCTTTGCTCAGGAGAGTGCAGCAAAGAGCTTCTCCCTTCTCCCATCCCGTTTCTTCCCATCTTTTCCTCTCTTGCCTCCAGCAGCCCCTGACTGGAGGCTTTGGGCCAGATTTTCAAAGCCTGGTGGAGCTGGAATGGCTCTGAAAGTCAGGGTTGGAAGGTTGGGAAGGGAAATGTTCCCCCCAAAGGATGCAAAGGCATAAAAGGAGCCCCGGACAGAGCCGGGGGGTGCAAATGTCACTCCTTTCATCTCTGCTGCAGCTGAAGGGGCTGTGCCCCATCGTGCTTGGGCACAGGGCGGGAAGCAAATCCCTTTTCCAGCCTCTGTCTCCTGCTTTCCATTCCCTCTGCATCCTGGGCACAGCCCCGGGGCAGTGCCTGCTCCTCTCCTGGAAAATGCTCCTGAAACCTGCTGTGCCTCAGCAGGGGTTTGCCTGCAAACCTTCCACAGGCTCTGCAGCTCCAGAAAATCCCCAAATCCAGGTCCCAAAATCTCCCCCCTGCAGAGCCCTGCACTGCAAACCTGATTCTGTGAAGTGCAGAGAAATTTATTTCCAGCTGCAGCCTGGGATTTCTTTGTGTTTGGAGGCTTGGAGAGAAGAGGGAGAAACATTTCCCCAGAGTTTGAGCTGATCTGTGGAAATAATACTCTGCTTTAGCACCTGCAGGACCCCAGCCCCATCTCATTCCCACTGGGATATGAATTGCTGCCCTCTCTGGGTGCCCCAGAGCCACCTTGGCACTGTCACTCAGGTGTCACTTCCCCACCTCCTCCTCAGCCAGCCAGGACCAGCCTCTGGACCCCCTGAGCCCCCAGCCTCACCCCCTCCCCATTTCCTGGCCCCCAGCATTCCAGAGGTTCCTGCTGTCAAGGCAAGAAGCTCTTTCCCAATATTCTGACTCTTCTTCCAAGCCTGTCCTTTTTTACTCACCCAAATCCCTCCTTTCCCGTGGATTTGCACCACGATGACTCTGGGTTTGGGGTTGTTGGGAAGAGGAGCAGCTTCCCCTGCTCCTGCTTGGAGCTGACTCCAAAGAAATCGTTGGAGTTGCAGGAATAGCAAAAGACTGGGCTTCAAACGCTGCCAGCTCCCTACTAAAAGCCTGCAAAAATCCCAAAAAGAATGCCAAAAAAATCCCAAGAAAATCCCCTCCCCCCCAAAAAAAAAATCCACAAAAACTTGGGCAAAAATCACACAAAAAACCCCAAACCCGAAGAAAATACCAGAAAAATCCCACAAAAACAGCAAGTAAAATCCCCCCCCCCCCCC
>VWYE01022983.1:84955-123330 GCA_013398995.1 Alaudala cheleensis | reverse complement strand
CCCCCCCCAAATTCTAAAAATCTACAAAAAATCCCACCAAAAAAAAAAAACCCAAATCTAAAGAAAATCCCAGAAAAATCCTTCAAAAACTCCCAGAAAAGCTCTGGCCTTGAGGGGGTCAGTGCCACCCTCAGGCCTGGCAGCCACCAGGGTTTAGTCCGGGCTTGGCTGGGCCAGGCCTGGGGAGGAATTTAACACTAAACCAGGCTCTGGGAGTCCAAGCAGGGACTCCCCCAGCCCGTCTGTTCCCTGTCCCGGGCTGTTCCAGGGACTCTGTGCAGGGACAGTCCTGGCTGGGGCTGGGGAGGGCCCGGGGCTCTGTGACAGGGACAGGGACAGGGACAGGGACAGGGACAGGGACAGGAGGGGGGAGCTGCCCTGGGGGATTCCCAGGATAGGATCCAGAGCCAGAGCAGTGTCCCTGCGATGGGAGGCTCCCTCTGGAGCTGCCTGTGCTGCCCAAAACCTGCCGGAACCCANAGACAGAGACTCGGACTCTGGCTCTCCTTCTTGGTGTGGGGGCTGGGAGAAAGAACCTTTTTCCTTACCCTCAGGACTCTAAAACACATTTAAACCTGAGACAAACCCTCAGAATTCCATCACCAGCTCTGGAGTGATCTGGGGCCTGAGGGATATTTATCATTCCTCCATCTCCAAACCCCCCCCAGCTACACAACCATCAGTGCTGCCCCTCCTTGTGCCTTGGGAAGGAGAGCGAGGGTCTTCAGGGCAGAGCCAGAAGGGAATGGGGGGATCTGTGACTTCTTCCAGCCACTCCCCCCCCCAGATCCCCCCCAGATCCCCCCCAAACCCCTGTGTGGGGCTGTGGGCACAGCAGGGCCCCCAGTGCCTGTTGGCACCTGCAACTCCCTCACCAAGGAAAGGGGTAAATCCATGATTTATTCCAGGAGACCAGGGAAAGGTGGAAATCCTTTATTTATTCCAGGAGACCCCTCTTTGCACAGGGATCTCTCCCTGCTCCCTGCAGCCCCCTGGGTGTCTCTTCAGAGCCAGTGCTGCTGTCACCTGAAGGACTTTTTGCAGGGAATGCTGACCTTTGGTTTTTCTCTCTTGTTTTCCCTTTGTCTCTCACCCACTGAGACATTTTTGGTGTCCATGGGCTAAAATTGAACTTTCCTTGAGGGTTTTTGGCCCTAAGTGCTCACAGAGGGGAGGCTCCAAAGCCTGACATGCTGTGAACTCCTGCATGGATGTGGAGGAGATGGGAGCTGGGCAGCCTGGGTGGCAGGAACAGCTGTGGGAGAGGCTGAGATGGGATGAGCCCAAATCCAAGGACACCAATTCCTTCCCTGGCAGGGAAGAAGCTGCTGTCACCTGGCAGGAGGGGCTTTTGAACATTTAGGGTTAGAGAAAATGGCCTCAGGTTGCACCAGGGGAGGTTCAGCTTGGATGTGGTGAAAATCCCCTCCTGGGGCAGTGGCAGAATGGGCAAAATGCAGATTTTCAGCACCAATGCGAGAGCAGCAGCTCAGCCTTGGCTCAGCTCAGCTCCCCCCTCCCTGCTCCAGTGGCTCACAGATTCCACAATCCTTCTCCCCAAAAGCTCTGAAATTGCTGAAGGCTCCAGACCCAAATTCCCACTCAGTTTTAATGGACGCTAAGGTAAATTTGCTCAGGCCCAGCCTCCTGGAAAGCAAATTTGCCCAGCCCTGAGCAGGTGTGAGCAGAGCTGCCAGCCCAGCTGCATCCATCACCTCCTGTAGAATCCTCAAACACAATCCTCACGTGGGGAAAAGGGGAAAAAGGGAATTTATTTAACATTTATATCTTCTCTTTATTGCAGCAAATGCGTTTTATGTCCCAGAGATGAATTATGGAGCACGAGGCCCGTTCTGTGCTTGGAGTTACATCCAAGAGGAGCCCAGCCCCAGTTTTGTTTAGTAAATCATTTGCTGATGGCTTTGGAGAGGTTCCATAAATCTTTCCTGAATTGCTCCTTTCAGATCCTCAGCTTTTGCAGGAATCTTCATCTGCATATTCAGACATTGGTTAGCTCAACAGGGGGGGAAATTCCCAAAATTCCATTCTTTGGGAGGCTGTTCTGCGGACCCAGGGGTGACTCAGGCTTTTCAATATCCACAAAAGGGCCCCAGATTTAGGCCTCAGTGGAAGATTCAGAAGATATTCCCTAACTTTGAGTTAAACCCAGGATATTGAGGGAATTCTCTTCACTTGCACAGTCGCAAACAAATGGGATTGTGAGAAAAGCTGGAGGTGGAAGGGGCAGCAAAATTCCCTTAAACTGGTTTTGGAGTGGTTTGGAGGGAATTCACAAAGATCTCCTGATCCACTGGGGTTTGTTTCCCAAAATCCCACCCTGAGGTGGCTCTGGGGTTGGTCAGGCTGGGACAGTGGAAGGTGGCACTGGATGGGCTTTGAGGTCCCTTCAGCCCAAACCATCCCATGATCCCATATTTTGCATTAACTTTTCCTGTCAGGGACTGTTTGAGGTCACTGTGGATTAATCCCAAAGTTAAATTCTCCCATTCTTGGAGACAGCAGATGGGAAAGGGATCAGGGGGGAACAGGAGATGGGGTTGGTTTCAATCCAGTGACCACTGACACAGCTCTTCATGGGACTGAGGGGACAAAACCTGACAAACACAAAAACTTCCCCAAATTTGATCCAAATTAGATTGGCCTGGATGGAAAAGTTCATTTCCATAAGCTTTGCAAACCAAAAAAAGTATTATTTGGAAGCCATGGGCTCATTACTTTGATTTCTTCTCAGAGAGAGCGACACCAGTTATCCCAAAGATTGTACAAAAGTTTTGGCATTCAATTCCTGAGGATTTGGGATCAGATTTTGCAGGATTTGGGTTCTGAGAGCAACTCCCAGGAAGAAAAAGGTCTGGGAAGGAGGGGCAGGTCAGAGGGGAGTGACTCGGAACCGCTGGGAGTTGGATCAGGGCAAAAATCCCAGTGGGATTCCCATAACATCTGATCCAAGGGAGAGATGGGACAGCCCTGATTCCCAGAGCTGTGTCCCATTCCTGATTCCTGAGCTCTGTCCCATTCCTGATTCCCAGAGCTGTGTCCCATTCCTGATTCCCAGGGCTCTGTCCCATTCCTGATTCCTGAGCTCTGTCCCAGTCCTGATTCCCAGGGTTCTGTCCCATTCCTGATTCCCAGAGCTCTGTCCCATTCCTGATTCCCAGGGCTCTGCCTTGGGAGAAGGGGAACAAGGAGAGGGCAGGAAGAGCCAATTTTTTGGTTCACTGCCTCTTCTGGAAGGGAAAGAAAAAAAGCAAAAGTCATTTCAGGCCAAATGAGGAGCTGCATTTCCCTGGAATGAAACAATTCCTGTGAGTGGCCAGAGGGGATTTTGTGTTCCCAAATAAATAAAACAGGAGTACACAGTGAATTATTTTTTTTCCCCACATTTCAAAGTTAAAGAGGGATTAGAGGTCAGAGGGAATGACCAGGAGGCCCCTGGACTGTGGGAATTCCTAACAGGGGGCTCCTGAGCCCAAGCCCATGAGGGAGGGAGCTGCCCTGGCAGCAGGGAATGATGGACTCCAAGTCTTCAGGTGCTGTAAAAATCGGGATACAACACAAACATTTCCCAGCAGGACAAACCAGAGCCTCACACAAACACCTGGGACAGGTCACAGACCAGCACTGAGGCCTCAAAGGCACAAACACAACCTGAATTCCTTCAATGGCATCAAATCTGGGGGATTCATTGGGGTGGAGTGGGTTTGGGCACTATCACTGCAGTTTCCAGCTCTTCCCCTGGCTCGTTTTTCCATCGGTTTCAGGCTGATCTGAGCTGCTCAGGGCTCACCTGAGGAGTGGGGTCTGTGAGCACTTCCAGCATTTCTGCCTCATCCAGGGCCCCTGCTCTGCCCTGCACTGGGGACACGAAATGGTTTTTGGAAAGGTTTATTGGAAATAGTTATTAAAAATGTTGTGCCAAATTTAGGGAGCTTTTAGTGAATCTGTCCCGGTGAAACAGAGCCAGACCTGGGGAGGGAACACACATTTTATGGTCATTTAATTCTTGCTTAGGATTTTCAACTTTTGAACTTCTGGCAGACTCAAGGATTGTTGGGATTCAGGGATTCCTGCTTGTCTGTGGTGATTACACAGAATAAATGATTTGGCTTAATGAGGGTGGGAGGAAATGGCAGAGTTGGATGTTTCTGCTGGGTTTGGGTTTGCTTTAATGGGAATCTTGTAGAAATCCACTCAGGGTGGGGTCGGAATGTGCTTGGGCACCCTTTGGGAATCTCAGCTCCTGGGATGAGGCTGGGGTCATTCACCAAGGCCAATTCCAGCTTTGTGGGAACAGCCTCACTCAGGACATGTTGGGAACAGCCTCAGGAAGGACTAAATCCATGGAAAACCCAAGATTCACTGTGAGGAATTCGTTTCCCATGGACAAATCCCTCCCTTTGTGCCTCTCCTCCTGCCTGGGGCCTCAGATCCCCTCTTTGCCTGGTCCAGGCAGGCCCAGGGAGAGCCAAGCCCAGCCAAGGGGATGCAACGTCCTCCCCAGGAGCTGCCCTGGCAAAGCTTCAATCCAGCAGCTCTGGAGATCATCCCAGAGACCCCAAGCTCCATTTGTCAGGGGATTTCACACTTCCAAGGGCACAGGAGTTCAGAAATGGCAGCATTTATTGGGATTCTGGCCCCTGTGACGGGGGTGGGGGGTTTCTGGATGGCCGAGCCTTTCCAGGCTCTGGAGAAAGCAACACTCCCACTGCAGGAGGTTTTCCCTGCTCCCAGAAGCCGGGCTGGATTGTTTGCCAGAGGGAGGGATTGGTTACCTGCTGAGTTTCCCAGAAAGTAGGCCAGGATTTGTGTCTTCTCCGGCTGCTGCAGGTGCAAGGAAAGCAGCCTTTGTTTATTCCTGTCCCTCTGACTTCCCTGTGGAGCTTTTCCAGCCTCTTTGCCATGTGCAGATGGACAAGGCCTCCAGTTAATCCCTAACTGAGCCATTGACACAGGGAATGGGGCCATTAAATAAGAATTAAGGATGTGCTCCCTACCTTTGGGGGAGTTTGGGATAGATTCCCTCATTTCTAATCTCCTTTCCCGCAATGTTCTCTCCAAAATCCTTCCCCCTGCATCTCAATTCAGATTTGGATGACTCATAAAATTAATCCTTCCTGAGCAGCAAATCCCTTCCCTTCCAAGCTGGCGTGTGAGGAGCTGTTCCCACATTCCTGCCTCAGTCCTGGGCATTCCTGGAGCAGGAATCCGTGTCCCAGAGGAGCCTTGGAAACAGATCCCATTCCCTGGACACCCCAAGCTGCCAGGCAGGGCTTTGATTCCTTATTTTAGTTTGTTTGGTTGGGGGAAGAAGTCAGGAATGGGGTTGGTGTCATGAGGGACATCACTGCAAGTCCTTGAGGTGGCATTTCCCATGGTGCAGAAGGAGCTGCTGGGATGAGTCCGGAGGAGGACACGGAGCTGCTCCAAGGGCTGCAGTGTGGAGCTGCTGGAACCATTCCAGGTCATGCCCAAGGTCTGGCCTCGGCAAGGCTGCCATGGAGATTCCCCTGCAGGGCCTGGTGACTCAGTGTGACCCTACCTGAATCCCAAACCCCCCCTGCTTTCTTCTTTCCCCGATATCCATTGCTTTGTACCCCCCTGACCGGCCCCAGCTTCCTTACAGGTCACTGACCTCCCCTGTCCTTGCACCGCCCCTGTGCCCCAAGGGCATTGGATGCCCAAAACCACATTTAGGCAGAGCCAGACACATGTTAGCTCACTTTGGCACCCAGATCCCCTCCAGCATCCTGGAATAAACCCTGCTGGAATTCATCTGGGCAACGGGCCTGCTGCCTCTCCTTGCTGTGCCAGCCCGTGGCTGTGCTTGGGTGAGTTTGTTGGCCTTGCCTGATTCCCCCAAGCAGCCTTTCCCCCTGAGAGGCTGACTGGGACCCGGGCAGAGGCTTTCTCCCCAAAAAACCCTCACTGCTACACTGGAGCCAGGCTATGAGCACTGGGAATGTTCACCTGGAGAGGAGAAGCTCCAGGNAGGTCCCTTCCAGCCCAAACCATTCCATGACTCCAGGGTCATTTTTCCAGATAGGTGTAAGACAGACCAGAGGGAAGATGCTCTCTGGCTGTGAATTTCCATTTGTGGTGGAAAAATGAGTCCTAAAAGTGAACTGAAGGAGAGAAAAGCAGGAACCTCTTTGTGGATATTTGCTTTTCAAAATAACAGTTGCCAGGGAAAACCAAAAATTCTTCATCCAAAAAAAACCCCAAAAACCCACCTTTAACAGTCTCTTTACATCCATCCTGGATGTGAAATTAAAATATGAGAAAGGGAAATTTCTGCAGCTAAAAATCCCCAGTTTTGGAAGCTGGACAGCTCCTGGGAAGGGTTTGATCCCTCCCCTGGAGCAGAGGAAAAGAAGAGGGGGTGACACTGCAGGATGAGGAATCAGGATTAGTCCCAAATGCAGATTAAGAAAAGTTGATTTAATAATTCCTCTCTGTGCACCTCAGTGACAGCTCCATCTGAAACCTTCAGGAATAACTCCTGGAACACCATTCTAATCCCAGGAATCTCTCTGAAGCCTTTTCCTAGGACGCTGTCCTGGCATTTTCCCAGGCAGCCACAGCTTCCCTGGGCTGGAGCAGCCCTGACATGAAAGAGTCTCCCCGACCTCGTGCGAAGAAACAGGAGAGAGGGAAGAAATGAATCCTCATTAAAAGAAATCTCATTTTTGCAGAGCTAATTAGGCACCTCCATGGAGCATTCCCAGACTTTTGGATGGGCTGGGAATGATCCTTGTCCTGTGCTGGGCAGGTTCTGTTTGCTGTAAATCCCTTCCTCACTTCCAAAGGAGTCTTTGCAAGTGCTGGGGGAGCAGAGTCTTTTCCAACATTCCTCATTCCAGGGGATGCTGTGAACAGAGGGAATCTGGGCTTGGATCTATCCACAGACTCTGATTTCATTAGGATTTCATCAGAATTTCTTTGGCAAAATTCTGGAGACAAGGAACACCCTGAGTTTATTTTTACATTTGTTTCCTTCCTTTATTTCATTGTCTCATCCTTCTATAAAACAGTCCCTTGGTTTATTGGGAATGTCTGTTCCAGGTACTCCCTGGGGACTGACCACCATCACCAGTTAGGTACTGGAGTTATTCCATTTCCTTCCATGGAATTCTCTCTGATCCCAGTCAGGCAGATAAGGATGAGGCTCCTCCTGCTGTGTGAAAGATTCCTGGGAGTCCCAAATGACTCTGGAGAGGAGGAGCAGCTGCTCCTGGAGCAATTCCTGCCAGGAGGATGTGTGTCCTGAGCCAAGGTCACCCATTCCAAGTCCTTCCCTAACAAACCCAGGTTTTCCAAACCTTCCCATCCTGACCTGCCCCACCACTGCTCCTTCCTGGACATGATGAGGAGTTTTCTAAGGCTTTCCCAATCCCTGATGGTGTCCCTTGGGGCTCATGGTGGGGGGGTTCACCCGCAGGATTTCCCCAGCCACAGGAGCCTTTCCTTGCTGGGATCCTCTGGAACAAGAGTCACCCCCAAGGACAGGAAAAATTCCTGCCATTAATTCCTGAACTGGCTGGGAAAAAACTTCTAATCACCTCATTCATTAGTGATTGACTTCCTTCAATTCAGTAGAAGTCAAGGATGGGAGAGCTGGGGGTGCTCACCTGGAGAGGAAAAGGATCCAAGGGAGAGCTCAGAGCCCCTTCCAGGGCCTAAAGGGGCTCCAGGAGAGCTGGAGAGGGACTGGGGACAAGGGAAGGAGGGACAGGACACAGGGAATGGCTTCCCACTGCCCAGGGCAGGGATGGATGGGATATTGGGAAGAATTCCTGGCTGTGAGGATGAGGAGGCCCTGGCACAGGGTGCCCAGAGCAGCTGTGGCTGCCCCTGGATCCCTGGCAGTGTCCAAGGCCAGGTTGGACACTGGGGCTTGGAGCAGCCTGGGACAGTGGGAGGTTTCCCTGCTCATGGCAGGGGGTGGGAATGGATGGGCTTTGAGGTCCCTTCCAACCCAGACCATTCCAGGAGTCTCTGAACTTGTCTATTTTCTCCAGTGGAATTTTATATCTCCAGATTTGGTCTTTCCCCAAAGGTTTTAGGTTTGTTATAAAACATACAGAGGTGTTGGTGCCTGAGGGACTTCCCAGGACAAATCTCTGTTGTTCTTATGCTTGAATGAAGAAATCTGAGCTGGGGATGCTGGAGGCCCCTCCCAGGTCCTGTTCCTCTAAAATTGTGATGCTGCCACTTCTCCCACAAAATCAGATCAACTCCTGTTTCCTGATGCTCCTGGACTGGGCTGGAGCCCCAGGAGAGGCTGAGGGAGCCGGGAAAGGGGCTCAGCCTGGAGCAAAGGAGGCTCAGGGGGGCCCTTGTGGCTCTGCACAACTCCCTGTCAGGAAGGGACAGCCGGGGGGGTCGGGCTCTGCTGCCAGGGAACAGGGACAGGAGGAGAGGGAACCCCTCAGACTGGGCCAGGGCAGGCTCAGGGTGGATTTGGGGAAAATTTCCTCCTGGAAAGGCTGCCCAGGGCAGCGATGGAGTCCCCATCCCTGCAGGATGTGGCACTTGGGGACAGGGGTCTGTGGCCTTGGCAGTGCTGGGGAACGTTGAACTCAGTGATCCTGGAGCTCTTTCCCATCCTGAACAATTCCAGGGCTCTGGAACTCACACTCAGTTCAGGTAACCAGGATGCAGCAGCCAAAGTCTCAAGGCTGCAATTTCTCCTCAACCCAAAATAGTCAAACATATGCAGGGAGAAAGAGCTCCAAATAAACAAACCCACAATCTGCTCCTACAAAAATATCCTGGAATGTGCACAACAGACTGGGATCCCTCAGGGCCTTCCCAGCATTGCTCAGGGTTCCAGTGGTAACAGCTCCGAGCTGGGACAGATTTGCAGCCCTAAAAAACCTGGAGCTGTGGTAATTCCTGACTCTGTGCTTTCAGTGGGAATGTCTTTGCATGGAATTCTATTTGCCATCATTTCCAAATGACAGCAGACACAGGGACAGCTCCAGCTGCTTGTTTTGGGAACACAGGAGATGTTGCAGAAGCAGGGATGCAGGGATGGGGGAAGGTGACTTCACCTCTGTGTAAAACCAAACCAAACCAGGCCAAACCAAACCAAACCAAACCAAAGCACTCCCTGCTCTTTAACTTCCAGTGACACCCAGCCAGGGCAGCAAAATCCTTGGAATTAACGTCTGGGGTGTTCCCTGGAAATGCTGTTTGCAGGATCAGGGAGGCTCCACCTTCCAGCTCTGAACACCACCAGGAGTGTTTGAGTCACTGAACCAATCCCAGCAGAGAAGCAGAGCCTGGGTCTGCAGGGCCACAGCCAGGAAGGACCGAATTCCGAAAGGGATTTCCCAATGAGTGAGTGTGGGAGCTCACCCAGGGCTCCATCCAGGGCTAATGCAACAATCTGGGAAAGGAGTGACACCAAGACCAGGAGGATTGCTGCCACTGAGCTGTGCTTCCCAAAATTGATTGCTCCCAGGAACCTGCAGCAACTCCATTGCTTGAGGTGCTGAGGAGCCAATTCCAAGTCCAGGAACATGGTCCCAGAGATTGCTGCCCTGCCTGGTGATTCAGACTCCCATTTGTTCTCCAGCAGGAAATGCTGATTTACCAAATGCACAGCTTTTGATGGTGAGTGAGATGGCTTTGCTGAACAATACCCTCGAGTCCTGCAGGAATGCACCCTGGGCCTGGGCTTTGTGCTGGGAATGCCACGGTTCAGTCCCCAGGCATGGATATGGAGTCCCACTGTGGATTCCAGGCTTGGTATCAACAGCAAAGAAACAACCTCAGAATGTTCCTTTTCCCACAATGGCTGCAAGTTCAGGCAGCTGGAGAAGTGTCTTCATCTCTTTTTTTTTTTTTTTTTTTTTTTTTTTTTTTTTTTTTTTTTTTTTTGGATTAAGCTCTTCCAGCCCTGGCTGTTTAAACCCAGCAGGGACCCTCAGCTCCATCCCCACATCCTTCCTGCCTCCCTCAGGATTCCTTCTCCAGGTTTTTAGCAGAAGAGGAGAACTACATTCAAATAATGCATTAAAGGTGTTTCTGTACCCATTTTTTATCTTGCAGGCTGAAGCTGCTGTCAGGCTAAAGAGTGAGGGAATATGAGGAAATCACTTTTCTCTGGCAGGAATTGGATTCCTTTTCCTCTCCCCAGGCTGCCCAGAGCAGCAGGAAGAGGCTTTGGGAATTACCAGGCTCAAAACATGCCTGGAGTCTCAGGAGGAGCGAGGTCAGGAGGGAACATCACCAATCCCTGCTGGAAATTACAACCATTCCAGGCTGCCTTTTATTCCTGGAGATTTTTGCCAGGTGTGAGGAGCTCTGAGGAGGTGGAAGGGGATTCAGGGCTGAGTTTCCAACAGTTTTCCTCAGGCTTTGAGGGTCAGGGCAGTCCCAGGATCAGGATCCTGTGGAGCCTTTAGATGAGCCTTTTCCAGCCTCCAAAAAAGGACATCAGCAGCAACATGAACCATAAAATTAGGGAATAGTGGAATGGTTTGGGTTGGAATGTGCTTTAAAAATCCAGTGCCATGCCATGGGCAGGGACACCTCCCACTGTCCCAGGCTGCTCCAAGCCCCAATGTCCAACCTGGCCTTGGACACTGCCAGGGATCCAGGGGCAGCCACAGCTGCTCTGGGAATTCCATCCCAGCCCCTCACCACCCTCAAAGGCAGGAATTCCTTCCCAGTATCCCATCTAACCCTATCCCCTTTAAATCCTGAGCCTTGCAGGGTGCCTGGAACAGTTCCCAAGGCTGGGCATGAACTGAGCCTGAAATCAACCCTCATATGGAACAATAAATAAACAAATCCAACTCTTCCTACAGCCCAACCCCTTCCTGATGTTTTCCAAAGCAGCAAGGAGGAAATCAGAGGTTCAGGGAAGGGACGTCCCCCATCAACCCCAGACCCAGTGGCACAAATTCCAGCAGAGAAGGAGCAGACCCAAAGCCAGGGGAAGGGTCATTATCCAGAGGAATCCTGGCTGGGATGTTGGGAGGTCAGAGCTGGGAAGGGTCATTATCCAGAGGAATCCTGGCTGGGATGTTGGGAGGTCAGAGCTGGGAAGGAGGACAGAGGGGGTTTGCTGGGAAGGCCCAGGCACAGATGGAGCCAAGGCAGGAGGAGCAGGAACTGTGGAGGAGGGCAAACTCCAGCTGGGAGTGGGTGAGCAGAGACAGACAGGGGCATTGTTTGCAGGCCAGAAGCTGCAAAACCCCGCTGCAATTCTCAGGATTTCTCCGTTTCCTGGCTCAGTGGGTTTGCAGGGACATGCCAGCCTATCCAATGTGGGAGTGGCCAGTGGCCTACCCCACATTTAGCAGATCCTTTATTTACTGGAGAAAACAGCACTTTCTGTCAGGAATTCCTGAGTTTTGGGATGGCTGGAAATGAAACTTTTTGGGAAGAAGCCTCCAAACTGCCAAAGCTTCCCATTTCCCACTTCTGGAGGAAAGGATGTTTTTGCCAAGGAGCCAATTCTCTTTTAGGCAACAGTTTTCTGGAAGGGATTTGGGAATGCCAGCATTTCATCCTGACAGAGCCAGGCTTCAGGCCGGGCCTGGGCCAGGGTTTAACTGCTCCCAGAACTGGATTTCAGGATAAATGTCCTTTGCTGATTCAGGCTGTCCCAGGGACAGCTGCACCTGGGTCCCAGGCTCTTCCCAGAATCCCGGACTGGTTTGGGTGGAGGGGCCCCCAGTCCTACCCAGGACACCTCTCCCTGTCCCAGGGCAGCCCAGGCTGTGCTGATCCACCCAGGGATCCTGGCTCAGCCATGGATCTATCCCATGACTCTGCAGCAGGGCTCCTCCTGCAGGGAACAGCTCGGGATGATCCAGGAGAGAGCCCCGGGCTGTTCCTGGGGCCAGGATTGCTGAACTGCCCCATCTATGGATTAGAGGGACCACCCTGAGCTGCCACCTCTGATCTGAGCACTCCAGCAATCCAATGGACAGGAAAGAACCCCCACAGCCATTTCAGACAGTGTTTGATCCCTGAGCTCCCTGTCCCAGGGCGATTGGAGTTACGGCTTGATTGGAGCAGGGATTAATTACAGGATTCACCTTTCCTGGCTTTTCCCTGCACTTCCTCATTAACATTTACAGCAGGATCTTGGTCCATGACCGGGCTCCAACTGCTGGAAAAATACCTGTGGTTATTAAAACTGAGCCTAATTGTGCTGGGGCCACCCATGTGAGTTCACAGCTGCTGCTGGAGCTGAGAAAGGATCCTCCTCCTGCAGCAGCTTTGCTGGGGGCAGGCACAAAATGGGAATGTTGCCAATTCCAGGCCCACAACAAGTGGTTGGAGCCCTGAGCAATCCCAGGTGCTGATCCTGAGCTGCTCTGGGGCCATCAGGCACCTGCAAAGCTGAGACTAAACCAGGTTTAAATCACAGAGTTCCAGTTCTTCCAGGTTCAGGAGGTCAGAGCACTGGATACTGGACAAATCACTGGATACTGGACAGACCACTGGATACAGCTGATTGCAAAGTTATCTTAGTTATGATGGTGATGAAAGTGTTTTCCTCCTTGATGTGCTTACTAAAAATGTGTTACCATTAAACACAGAGAGATTTTGGCCCTAAATCTTCGTCTTGAATTCCTTGTCCTGGGCTCTGTAAGAGCCCATTCCCAGAGGGGCTGTGAGTGCTGGGATTTGGATTGAGCATCAAACCCTGGAATCATGGAATGGTTTGGGTTGGATGGGCCTTAAGGATGAGCCAGTGCCACCCCTGCCATGGGCAGGAACACCTCCCAGTCTCCCAGGAACCAGCCAAGGCTCTGTGTGTAGAAAAGTCTGAATTTTCCCTCAGATTTTGTGCCCATTCCTGGATTCCACTCCCAAGGCTGTTACTTGTGTGAGGGGCAGCACCTCAGACACCACCTGTCTTCCCTGCAGAATTCCATGTTTTATTCTCTCACCTGGAGCTGCTTCCCTTCAACTGCAGCAAAGGCTGCTCAGCCTTGAAAGGGAAAACCTGGCACTAAACCCAGGAAAACCCAGGGCTTTCCCATGGAAACTGCTGCAAAAATGTCATTTCCCGTATTTGGGGCAGAATGGCCAAACCTGGAATGCTGCAGATGGGCAGAATTCATTCCAAAAAGTGCTGAGGGCTGAGGTGGGAGCAGGGTAGGATCCCACTGGTGTCTCCCAGTTGCTGATTTTCTGTGTAGGGAGTATTTTTAAGAACAGGATGGGACTGCTGGAAAACGTCTCCCACAGCTTTATTGCTGTAGGATCAGTCTCAATACCAGGTTTGAAACAACTAAAACATGGCAATCACTCACATCTTGCTAGAAGCAGTCAGCAGCCAAAGTTCTCTTTGTTACATGACATTTTAAAAGTTTCTCAACCAATAGCACATTGCTAAAGCTTACAGGCAGCAGTTTTAGCCAATACCAATAGCACATGTACACCTGTTTAAACAGTGCTTGCTTGTTATGCTTTGAATTAACAATACACAATATTCCATTATTACACTTGAAGCTTTCTGCTGCCTTGCTAAGCATGTTTTTCTGTGGTCTCAATGTTTATCATGGCCAAGCCTAAGACTCACATTATTGTTTAATGTCCTTGCTTGCGGTATTTTTGTATCTTCTTCTGCTTTTCACAATTTGCAGCTGCAGCTAGCTCTAAATTCTCTGCTCTTTCTGTTTCTGAGGCCTGCTTTCTCAGCTCCTAAAAGCCTTCTTACCTTTATTATTTCCCACACTTTTCCTCTGGAATATCAATCCCTGCCCCCAAGGAATCCAGGACTCGGTTTCCCCACGGTGCTGGGAAAAGCTGGGATGGAGCCAGGCAGCCCCAGGGAGCTGTGAGTGATGGCTCTGGGCTTTGGGGTCTAAATGCTCCCTGCAGGATGCATTTGTTGTTCTTCAGAGCTGTAAAGTCCTTCCTGAACGGAGATAGATTTGATCCGGAGAGTTCTTCCCACAAAGCAAACAAAACACACAATTTCAGCTGAAATTCAAAGGTGTTGGAGTTTTGTCTCGAGCTCTACAAAGCCAAAAACGCCTCCCCTGGGATGTCAGTGCCAAGTTCTGTCTGGAAAGGATAAAGGAGAGGTTTGATCCTTTGTAATCCGGGCTTGGGAGGAGGAGGAGGGGGAATCCCCTTTTGGGACAGCGGGAGGGGCAGAAGCCACAAAAGGCCCTTGCAGGGCTGGGTTTGGATCCCTGGTGCCAAAATCCTGTAAAGGCTGAGCAGTTTGACCCCTGCTGCAGAAAAACCCCTCCCTTCCAGCCCTGCGGGAAAGAGGCAGGAGGAGTCCCAGCATCCAAATCCAAAGGGAAACACAATCCCTGAGGGGAAAAAAGGAACTTTTCCCAGTGTTCGGGCAGGAATGAATCCCTGAAGCCTTTGCTCACCTTGGAGTTCCTGAGCAGCTTTTCCCTTTTCCTCATCACTGGTTCTGCTCAGTCAGGGGAGAACGAACTTCATTAGGCTGGGCTGGAAAATCTAATTAAGAGTTCTCTGAGCACCTGGAATGGAGGTCGTTCATCCAAATGTGTCTGTTAAAGGATCATGGAATGGTTGGGCTTGGGAGGGACCTTAAAGCCCCTCCAGTGCGACCCCTGGGACACCTCCCACTGTCCCAGGGTGCTCCAGCCCCCAACCAACTTGGTCTGGGACACCGCCAGGGATCCAGGGGCAGGCACAGGGATGGGGCAGGGACAAATCCCAGGGATTGGGGCCGTGCTCCAGCTCCGGGGAGTCCTGAGCAGCTCCGAGCCTTTTCCCCGTCCCAGCTGAGCCCCAGTGGGATGTGCAGGGTCGGGAGCCGCTGGAGCAGAACCAGAGGCTCTGCTGGGGAAGTGGAAGAGCTCTCGTGAGCGAAGCACCGTTAATTACCGCATGCAAATGACCCCCGCCCGGGCTGCTCAGCGCCCGCCTCATTTGGAAGCCGCTCAGGAGGTAAAAATGAACTCTCAGCTTCTCCTCGTGCAATTAGGGCTGTGCGAGAGACTCATTAATCAGCGCAATTAGCGGGGCTGCTGCCGCCCGGGAATCAAAGGGATGGGTGGGGGGAGGCTGCTCAGGAGCGCTGGATGAGCGATGCCCAAAGCTTTGCTGGGATTTCCCATCCCGGGATCCTCGGGAATGCCGCAGGGAGGAGGATTTCGCTCATTTTCACCCGGCAGCTGCTCTCTCCCCGCTGAATCCCTGCTGATCGTCCCTGCGGGAAGGGTCACCCCACACCGCGGGAATGTGGGAATGTGGGAATGTCACTCCCCAGGAACCGGTCAGGGCTCTGGGCTTTGGCATTAAACCCACCAGGGGCTCTTTGCAAAGCCTTCCACAGCCGCAAGCCCGGGTGACCTCGGCATCAGAACTTCAGGGAATGAACGGAAAATCAGCACAAGGTCGGCAAAACACACCCCGTAAATGTCGGGAATGAGTGGGAAGATCAGGACGATGTCTACAAAACCCTTTCTCCCCCAAAACCTGAGTGTCAGAGGTTACAGAAACCACAAGGATCTGGGAATTATCCTCTCTTTTACGGTGCTGTTGGAGGGAATCTCCCAATCCAGCTCCTTCAGGAGTCCTTTGGCGACGCTGAAGTGGCACAAAATCTCAGTATTGCTCTCTCAGGCCTTTCCTGCAGCAGGAAAAGGTTTCCCATGACTTTGTCCTGCTTTATCCACAAATAACTCCTGGCCTGGTGCCCTGCACCCAGGGGTGAGGGCTGCAGGGGATTTGGGAACAGCAGAGAAAAGCTCCTTGCAGAGCTTCTCCTGACTGAAATATCTTACCAAATGTCATTGTCTCAATTCTTTTGGTATCCAAAAAAAAAAAAAAAAGAGATTTAACAGCAGCAAATTCTCCCTGCGTGAATTCCAGCCTTGCACACACAAACAAAACATCAGGGGAAAAATGTAACAAATAAATCACTCTCTGGGTAGAGAACGCCTCAAGCTGTAGTTACGCTGTGATTATAGAAAATACTTAGCATGAAAATGGGCTATTTCATATTAGGATAAATGAAATGCTCCCCTTAATCCAAAGTTCGGGGGGGGAGGGGGGTGTTGCATTTTCTGAGTTAGCAAAAAAAAAAAAAATTCAAGAATTTGAATTTCAAGTTAAACAATTTCTTGTTTATTTGCTTGTTTGAAGTCGTCAGTGAGGCAAAACAGTTAATTACTTCCAGAGTTCTACCTGGACTGTGCTTGCCCAGAGGATGGGATAAACCTGCCAGGGAATGGGAATGCTGCTCCAGGTGGGAATCTGGGCGGAGTTACAAACTGGAGCTGCTCAGGGTGAGCCTCATCTGGAAGTCACCATCCCCTGGTTCAGAGAATCAGGGAATATCCCGAGCTGGAACAGACCCACAAGGATCATCCATCCCAACCCCTGGCCCTGCCCAGACACCCCAACAATCCCACCCTGGCCATCCCTNGTCGGAGAATCAGGGAATATCCCGAGCTGGAACAGACCCACAAGGATCATCCGTCCCAACCCCTGGCGAAGCCCAGACACCCCAACAATCCCACCCTGGGCATCCCTGGCAGTGCTGTCCAAACACTCCTGGAGCTCTGGCAGCCTCGGGGCTGGGACCATTCCCTGGGCAGTGCCCAGCACCCTCTGGGGGAAGAACCTTTCCCAAAATCCATCCCACACCCATCCCACTCCCTGCTGCTGGCTCCGGCAGCTTTGGGATTCTGGGAATGAATCCTAAACCCCGCTCCCATTCCAGCAGCTCCAGGGCTCCAGGAATGAATTCTGCCTCCCCCCAGCCCCAGCTCTGACTGTGCGGGCTGCACTCAGCACTTCCAGCCCTGGAGAGCAGGGAGCTGCACACAGCAGCTGCGAGTGTGACACCTGGGGAGGGAACAGAAGCATTCCAATCCTCTCAGACCTCCAAGGGGCCACGGAAAGAACGGGACAGGGAATGGAACATGGGTTGGACTCGATGATCTTAAAGGTCTCTTCCAACCTAGAAATTCTGTGATTCTGTGATAACACAGTGCTGCAGAGGAGTGGTCAGAGTGGGAAGGGCAGGACCCCTCTCCTTGGGATACCCCTGGGATACCTCTGGGACACCCCTGGACACCTCTGGGGCACCCCAAGGAAACCCCTGAGACCCCCTTGAGACCCCTCAGGCTGATGGGGACAGGGCCAGGATTTCAGCCTCCCCCAGAGCTCCCCCTGGCCCGGGGTCTCCCAGTGCTGCAGGAATTGTGCAGGGAGGGGAGCAGCTCCTGCTGCTGCTGCAGGAATTGCAGGAAAGCTGAGTCAGCTTTGCTCAACCCCAGGACCAGGAGCTGCGAGGAGCAGAGGAGCAGCAGTGGAGGCATCCCCAAAAACTTCTGTCATTCCATCTCTGGAATTCTGCCAGCTCTGTCCATCCCTGCCTGCTGGAGCCGTGGTGGGAGAGGAGCTTCTGATTTTCCCTTTTCTTCTGTCCTGAGCTCCCGACACTCAGCATTGTGCAGAGGTGACCTCAGAGCTTCTCCAAGGTTCAAAAATTGAAAGGAATTGGAGGTTTGCTCATATTTGTTCCCACCTGAGGTGGTTCTGTAATGTTTGGCCGCTGCCCAGGGCAGAAGGAGCTGATTGCTGGTGTTCTCAGTGGGATAATCCCAGAATCCCAGATGAGGCTGAGCTGGAAGGGCCCCAGCAGGCTCCTGGAGGCCCCTGCTGGGATCTGGTGTTTGGCTCCACCACACCTGGATCGTTTGCAGATGTTTGGGGGGGGATTGTCCCTGAGCATTCCTCACCTCCTCATTAAACACTCTTCCCACTCCCTGCTCCTCCCAAACTCCCAGCTATGGGTGAGCTCCAGTTTTCCCGGGAGATGCTTTGCCCTTTGCAAATGGCAGCTTCGCTCCTGCCCTCCAAAGCCAAGCTCATTTCTCTGCTTTCCAAAGGCCCTTTTCCCTCTATTGCCCCCCTCCCTTTCCCTCTCCCAGGGTTCTGTGTGGGGACACTCAGCCTGTCCCTGATCCCTGGAAATTCAGAGTCCAGGGGCCCTGTCCTGCTGAGGCCAACCCAGAACTCCCCAGGGTCAGCCCTTGGCAGGAGGAACCAGTGAGGAATCCTGTCCCTTGGGAGAGGGCAGGGTGTGGGATGGAGACATCTCACAGTGGGATTCCATGCTTCCCTCCACATGGCAGGAGCAATGGGATCCAGCATTTGGGATCTGCTCCCCATGGGATCCAGCAGGGTTTTCCAGGCACTTCCCTGCCTGTGGAGAGGTGTCTGCAGGTCTCCATGGGGAGCTCAGAGCCACGTGTTGGACTTCAACTTCCAGGTCTTTTCCCACCTAAATGATCCAAAGTTCCTCTGTCTCAGGGCAATGTTGGTGTCCAAACACACCCTGAAAGTTGCCATTCCTGCCCCTTTGGAGGCCATTCCATTGTTTGCAGGGGCTCAGCCCTCCCTGAAGGAGCTGCTGCTGCAACTCCTGCCTGATGCTGGGACAAACAAGTCCCGTGAGGAACAGCCCCTCCTGATGGGATTCCCCAGCCCCCCATTCCCAGATGGAGTGGGGCCAGGGCCCTGCAGCATGGGGGGAGTTCAGCTGCCCCTCAGCAGCCTCCAGAAATTCCATTTCCTGCCAAAGCCCTGAGCTAAACCCTTCCTGTAAATGCTCTGCATTTATAAATCATGGATTAGGGATGAGGGAGCTGAGTGTGCCCCTGGGGGAATCCCTGGTGAACAGAACTGGCCCCTGCTGCACTCCCTTCCCTCCCAGGGCTGAGGGATGGGATAAAGGGAGCCCAGGGAAGAGTTGGGCTCCAGTGATAAAGTGGTGCCTTCTCCTTTCAGCCCTCAGGAGTGGAGGATAATAGACAGAAATTCCCAAGGAAATATTCCTCTTTTTCTAAATTTGAGCTTTAAAAGTCTGACTTCAGCCATCAGAGGAGCAGGGCAGCGCCAGCAGCTCATCCTGCACTTCCAGCAGGAAAATGAGGCTGGTCCCTTCCCAGGAGCCAAAACCTCCCTGATTTTTTCCACCACTGGCTTTATTCCCTACCTTTATTCCAGGGCTGCTCCTGTCCCTGGAGCTTTGTCTGTCCTGGGTGGGAATTTCCCCAAAGGTTCCCATGGTTTTGCAGGGCTTTAATATGGCAGGAAAAAATGTGAGGGACAAAGGACAAGGGGGAATGGCCTTGAGCTGAAGGAGGGAAGGCCTGGATGGGATATTGGGAAGGAATTTCTCCCTGGAAGGGTGGGGAGGCCCTGGAATAGATTTCCCAGAGCAGCTGTGGCTGCCCCTGGATCCCTGGCAGTGCCCAAGGCCAGGTTGGACACTGGGGCTTGGAGCAGCCTGGGACAGTGGGAGGTGTCCCTGCTCATGGCATGGGGGTGGCCCTGGATCATCCTCAAGGTCCTTCCAACCCAACCCATTATGGGATTCTGGAGCAACTAAAAATCTCAGGCTCAACAAATGGGCTCCTCCTCTGGCCAATTCCACCCCTAATTCCAGGCTGGACACACTCCAGGATGAGCCAAGGAGACCCTGCCTGCTGGGAAAAGGCAGTGGAGCAGTTTTTGGGATGTTCAAATTCCTTTGTCAGAAGAGCTGGAGAATGGAATTCCAAAATGGATCCATGTCCAGACAAAGCAAATCCATTTGATGTGAGGAATTAATTTTTGCAGGAATTTCTGTGCCAGCTTCTCCCCATCCTGGTGCAGGAAAGGCTCCTGCTCTGCCTCCCAGGACACCCAGAAGCACTCAGAGCCCTGGGGTTGATTTTTATTGCAGGAGACGTTTTCTTTGGGGTTTGTGGATGCAGGGGAGCAGCAGCTGCAGCCTCCCATGCTGCTTTTACAGGGAAAAGCCATTTCTGCAGGACTCTGGCCCCCTGCCCCTCCTCCCTGTGTCCATGGCCTGTAGATGTGTTCCCTCCACATCAGAGGCACCTCGGAATCTCCATTTATTATTCATTTGTTTGTGTTTCTGGCTCTGATCTTTGCAGGTCCTTTAGTTCTCAGTGTTGGCAGTAAAGGCCATCCAGAGCAATTCCTTCCCTCCTCCTCCTCCTCCTCCTCCTCCTCCTCTCCCTTCCTGGGCTGTGCCACCCCCTTCCTGCAGGCTCCACTCCCAGGGGTGCTTTGGGAATTGCATTTTCTTTATGGATCAGAGAGAGATTGGAGGTAAAGCAGGAATTCTTCCTGTGACCCTGCGGGAGATTCCCTTCTCCTGGGTCATTCCTGGGAGGTCTTGGTGCTCCTTGAGCAGCCAGGAGCCCTCACTGGGCTGTGGGATTCCAGCCTGGATATCCAGGGAATATTTCAGACCCAGCCTGGCCTCCAGCCCCTGGAGGTCCCTGGCAGGGCAGGGATTTAAGACAAAGAACAAAAAAACGTTGGATTTCAGCAGATAGTGCTGCCCCAGGGGAAGCTCAGAAAGCCCAGGCTGAGACAATCCCATGGGATTCACTAACAGGTCAATCCATGGGAGAACCTCCAAACACTTCCCTTGCTCTTGGCCATGGCTGACAGGGCACTGCCACTGCTGGGACACAGAGAAGCCACCAAACAGAGCCCATGGGCCTGGCTGGAGCACCGACTGCCCTGAAAGTCCAGCAAAGCAAACTCCAGGGTACAAAATTGTCCCAGGAGGGCTGAAGATGGTCCTTGGCAGTGTCCAGACCATGCCAGAGGGTTTGGGGAATTGCCAGCTGCTCACAGGGCACATTTTGGAATGTCTGTGTGTCCCAGAGGGTGAGAATAGCCCTGGCAGGGACCCAGGCAGCTCAGATTCCTCAAAGGCAGGAGGGCAGGGGGAGGAAAAGGTGATTCCTGTGCCCTTTGTGCTGCAGTTGGAATTTCAGCCTCAGGAAAGGTTGGGTGGAAGTGAATCCTTGTTTAACTCAGACCATGCTGAGTTGCTGCACCCAGGAGTTACTAACAATGACTGCTGTGACCATCCAGGTGTCACCACCCTTCTCTTGGCCTCAGACCTCATCCCTTCCTCCTGGAGAGCTCCTACAAGGAATATCTCAGAGGCAAACTGGGAATCGAGATCCCACAAAGGCATTTCCCTGTGCTCTCCTGCAGGGCCTGCAGCCTTTCTCCTGCAAACCAGTCTGGGATCAATCCCCTGAGATGGAATCCCCTTGAAGGACCCGACAGACACAGAACAAATCAAAGCCATCCTGTTCCCTGCATGAGGAGGAGGAGGAGCCTTCTCCCAGCTTGGTCCTCCTTGGAGATCTGAATACACTGAGGGGGTTAAATCATGGATTTACACATCTGTCTGGGCCACCTCTGCATCCTGGATTTATTTCTGAGGGTCATTTCTCGGCCAGGCTCCCAGCCTGGAAGATTCCCATCACAGCCAGGAGCTGTGGAAGGCCCCAATCCAGGGAATGAGGACAGCCAGGCTCTGTCAGCCCTGCTCCCTAATTGGCTCAGTGTGGAGAGGGAATTCTAATTTCTGGCTTGGGAATTGTAGCCAGGGCCTCTGCCTGAGTCAAAGTCACCCCCACAGGCAGGGCAGGACACAGGGATGGGCACAGACACGGGCACAGAGCTCCAGGGGCTGCCAAAGCCTCCCAGGGAACAGGAGGGATGAGCAGGATCCCAGGGATGTGCAGGATCCTGTGGATGTGCAGGATCCCAGGGATGTGCAGGATCCCGTGGATGTGCAGGATCCTGTGGCTGTGCAACGTCCTGTGGATGTGCAGGATCCTGTGGTTGTGCAGGATCCTGTGGCTGTGCAACGTCCTGTGGTTGTGCAGGATCCCAGGGATGTGCAGGATCCCAGGGATGTGCAGGATCCTGGGGATGTGCAGGATCCCATGGATGTGCAGGATCCCAGGGATGTGCAGGGTCCTGTGGATGTGCAGGGTCCTGTGGATGCAGAGGGAGGAGGATGTGTGGGCAGGATCCCCCTCTTCATCCCTCCACCTGCCCAGCCTTTTCCCAGTTTAGGAAGCCAATTTGGGATTTATTTACCCTTTTTTCTTCTTAAGCATCCAAACCCCACAGCTCTGGCAGCACCTTTGAACAGGCATCTCATTCATTGCAGCCTGGGAGACAGGAGGCTCCCTGGGAGCTCCCTGAGGGATATTTCAGGGAGTGGGAAGCAGCAGGAATCTCCCCCAGCCTCTCTTTGTGCTGCACCATTCATGTGGAGTTCATTTGCAATCTGGGATGGGATTTTGGGGAAAACAAAGGGGATTTTTGGGCTGCCCCTGGTGGTTTTTAACCCTGAGCCCCAGCATTGCCCTGGAAGTGGTAAAATTGAAGCAGACCTGGCACTTGGAGATGTTGTTTAGGGACTCCACTGAATTCAGTTGAATTCAGAATGAACTGGGTTGGAAAAGACCTTTGGGATCACCAAGTCCAGCCTATGACCCAACAGCTCCTCATGGATTAAAGCATGGCACTGAGTGCCACATCCAGGCTTTGTTACACACAGCCAGGCTCAGTGACCCCCACCACGTCCCTGGCAGATGATTTCAGTGCCCCATCTCTCTTTCAGTGGAGAATTTTTTCCTGATGTCCAACCTGAACTTCCCCTGGTGCAGCTCAGGGCTGTGTCCTCTCATTCTGTCAGTGGTCACCTGGGAGCAGAGCCCGACCCCACCTGACCACAGCCACCTCCCAGGGAGTTGTGGGGAGTGCTGAGGTCTCCTCTGAGCCTCNNNNCTGAGCCTCCTCCAATCCAGGATAAACATCCCCAGCTCCCTCAGCTGCTCCTCACAGGACTCATGAGCCTCATTGTCCTTCTCCAGACACGCTCCAGCCCCTCCACGTCCTTCCTGAATTTGGGACCCAGAACTGGGCCCAGCACTCGAGGTGCAGTGTAACCATGTATTTGCACGAGTTGGGTCATTCTGTGTGCCAGCCAAACTCCTTATCAGGAGTAATCTTATCAGAACACCTGTAGTTTTGTTATTGAAACCCTCAAGAATTCACCAAAGCCACTGAGGCAAAAGCAAAACTAAAATAAGAACAAAGAGCCTGAAAATCCAACCATCAAGAATACAAACCTCAGATAAAAGTGAACTCAATGTGATGATGGACTTTGACCAATTAAGTACCTTAAAGAGTGCATGCCAACCTCATAATCAGAGCAGAAGATCCAATCAANCTGGCTCATGTCCAGCTGCTGTCCATCAGTGCCCCAGGTCCCTTTCTGCCTGGCTGCTGTCCTGCCACTCTGTCCCCAGCCTGTAGCTCTGCAGGGGCTGTTGTGGCCAAAATGCAGGACCTGGCATTTGGACTCGTTAAACCTCCCATTGTTGGATTTGGGCCCTGGATCCAGCCTGTCCAGGTCCCTGTGCAGAGCCCTCCCACCCTCCAGCAGATCCACACATGCTCACCAATGTTACTGGTTATCACCTCAGCATAAATAAGCACTTCCTTCAGCCACATTCCCCTGCCTGCTTAATTCATCACCTGGGTATTCTGTCCTCTCTCTCCACACAGCAGCAGCAGCATCTGCCCATCACTGTGTGCACACACAACTCCCAGGCTGTTCCACCTTTGCAAGCAAGTATGGATGGACTGGAGTTTCCCACTGGGTTCAGTGTCCCACATCAAAGAAATCTGATTTAGCCTTACACATCCCTGCTCTTACATTTCACTTAATCGTTGTCACTTACCCAATACTTCTTTTCCCCAGAATGGACACATTTCCACCACACACTGGTTAAGCACAAAGTCTCTGACTTCTTTCCCCAGAATACTAAAAGCAACCCAAATTTCTCCAGAAATNACACTCACCCAGCCTGGTGTCACCTGCACATTTCCTGCTGCTGGACTCGATGCCCTCACCCAGATCATCCATGGAGCTCAAACAGGACAGGCCCCAGCAGTGAGCCCAGGGACACCAACAGTGAGCCCAGGGACAGCAGCAGTGACTGCACACCCTGGGGTCAGCCCCAGCCCCGCCACCCTCTGGCCTCCAGGCAGCTCTTGGCTCAGCCCCTCGCTGGTGCTGGGCTGTTCTCCAGCCTTTCTGATTCCTCCAAACGCAGAGCAGGGTGGATCCCAGCTGGATCTGTGAGGAAAACTGAGTATCCCTGTTCCTGCAGCATTTCCTGGGACCAGGCCACTCCTCAGCAGAACAGATGAGGGGTTTCAAGCTGAGCTTTGTGTCCCACTTGCTCACATCCCATCCCAGCTGAGGAATCCTTGGCACAGCCAGTGCTCCATGGGGCACAGGGAGGACTTCAGGGAAAAGGACAAAACTTCTGCAGATGATCCAGGGTGTCACTCCTGATGGATTTATAACCCTCAGGAAAACACTGGAACTTTGACAATTCCCTCAGGATTTGTTCCTGAGGCGTCTGCACAATCAAACCTGTCCCTGGAGCAGGAGTGAGAGGGAAGAGCTCAGATTCCCAGTGTGCTCCCAAGGCTCAGATCCTGAGCTCCTCCAGGCACAATCCCGCTGCTCCTGTGGCCCCCAGGCTGTGGGGACAGGGATGTCCCCTTCCAAACAAAGGGGTTTCCTTCCAGCAGACACAAACCCGGCTTTGGGATAAGAGGAATTCTCAGGGCACTCCTGATCCTGAGCTCACCCTGAGCAAGGGCCATGGGAGAGCAGCAAAAACCCCAAATCAGGGGAAAAAACAACCAAAATTCAGGAGGGCTTTGGAAAAATCTCATTTATCCCTTTGCCAAAGTTTCATATTTCCTTCAATCCTTTTGTGTTCCTGCTTAGTCTATAAATAAATCAATATTATTTAAGCCTTGGGCACTCCATGGTTTTATATTTTATATTTTGTATTTTATATTTTATATTTTTATATATATTATGTATATACATATAATACAATTTTTATTTTATATTTATTAGCACCCAGAGCTGCCTCACTGTTTCTTTGGTACCTCTGTCCTTACCTGGCTGTGGGAGCTGTTTTCTGTCTGTCCCTGCACATCCAGGACTCAGCACTCTCCCATTCCCAGCTTGGAGCCTCCATCCTGTGGGAAATGTGGGAATCCAGCTCCAGCACTGGCTTTTCTTGGCATTTGGAAGAACCCAGGTGCAAAACCACAGCCCTGAGAGCAGAGAGCAGAATTTGCACCATTTCTCTGGCACAGGTATTCCAAAGGGAAGTGTGGATTCCCTGGAGCAGAAGTTTTGCAGGATGTGATAGATTCCAGCAGCATTTTCTGTGAACTCCTCAGCACCCTTCATTCCAAACACACTGAAACGCCTGGGGGGGGACCAAAGCAGGGCTGGAGCTCTGGAAAAATCCAATATTTCATTCAATTCACAGACAGCCTTGGAAAAAAATCTGTTGAAATTACTTTGAAAGGGTTTTGTGGTGGCTGTAAGGTCCTGGTTGGACTCAGAGCAAGCAGAGCCCTCCAGCCTTTTGCCTGACATTTGAAAAAGGCCAAAACTTCCTCATAAAATGTGGCCATTTCCTGTGAGGTGTGGAATTGGGTGTGGGGAGGTCACTGGGCTTCCTGAAGTCCCTGGGGCTTGGCCTGGAGTGTGGGGACTCTGGGGGGCCAATCCCTGTCCTGCCCCAAAGGCCCCAATCCATCAGTGTCCAGCTGGGGACAGGGGCTCGGGGAGCCACCTCCCCTGGTGACATCTCCAGGAAAGGGCCCTGACTCAGGGAGGGGGCTGAGATCTGCATTTTTGGGGAAAAGCCTGGGACTGACTCCGGTTTGGTGAAATCCTTTCCTGAGGGAAGGCTCAGCCAAAGATGAGACACAAAAAGGGGCAACGACCCAGCCTGAAACCTTTGGGGCTCTGGCAAACAGGGATTCCAGAAATCCCTTATCCAGGAATATTGGCAAGAACAGCCGACCAGGAATGGAAGAGTTTCTCATGGAGGCTTGGGGAATATTCCCACCCCCAGGCTGCAGATCCATGAAGGGTGGGAACCATGGAATGTGTCAGGTTGGAAGGACCTTAAGTGCGACCCATGGGCAGGGGCACCTCCCACTATCCAAGGGTTGCTCCACCTTGGCCTTGGACACTCCAGGGATCCAGGGGCAGCCACAGCTGCTCTGAGAATTCCACCCCAGCCCCTCCCCACCCTCACAGGCAAGGATTCCATCCCAATATCCCATCCATCCCTGTCCTCTGGCAGTGGGATCCATTCCCTGTGTCCTGTCCCTCCAGCTCTTATCAAAAGCCCCTCTCCAGAGACTTGCCATGGCTCTTTCTGAGACAGCAGCCACAAAACCTGTGATTAAAAGCAAAACAACCCTGGTGTTAAAGGAGTCTGGACTCCCTGGTAATTAATTTAAGATTAATGGGAACAACTGAGTTAAAATTCGGTGACGATAATTAGCAAGCGAATTACAACAAAGGAGAAGGCAACAACTAAAAGTAATTACAGTGTACAGACATTGAATCCTGCACTGCCTGGAAAAGCCCCAGGAAAATCCCCCGTGGGCAGTGGGAGAACAGCACTGCTGGGAGCTGGGGGAGCAGCACAGCCCCACAGCCTGGAGTGCCCCTGGAATCCTGCTGGAATCCTGGGAGCTCCGCTGGGATCCTGCTGCTGCTGCTGTCAAACACAAACCTGGGCAGGGCTCCTGTGCACAGCTAAAGAAAACCAAGAGAATTTCCTGGAAGATGCCCTGGGAATGCTCTGGATACAGGGAATAGGAGGTTGGTTCTGGGTCTCCATCCCTTCCACTCCTCACCTCTCGGGAGTTCTGGTGGAGATTTGTTGGGATTTCACTCTGATTTCAGGAGTCCTGCCTGGCCTGGGTGGGACAGACACAGACACAGCTCAGGGAAAGAGGATTTGCTGCCTTGGCTCTGCTTCTTTTCAGGGCTGGTTCTCAGGCCTTGGGTGTTTGTTAGAGGGAGAAGACCCAGACAGTTCTTGAGGAGATCAGGAATTCCTGTTGCTGTACTGAGGAGTTTCTGCTTTCTAATCCCCAAAACTGTGTCAGGGAGTTTCTCTCTGGCTGATTTCAGCATCACTTTTCTCCTGAGTTTTTCCTACAGCTCTCACGGGGATTGTGTCCAACATTTCACAACCATGAGGAAATTCCCTATAACGAGGTGACATCCTTGTCCTTGTGAGCAGGGACAGGACAAGGGGACAGCTGGAGCTGTGTCAGGGAAATCAGGGATGGATTTGGGGAAAGGTTCTTCCCCCAGAGGGTGCTGGGCACTGCCCAGGCTCCCCAGGGAATGGGCCCAGCCCCGAGGCTGCCACAGCTCCAGGAGTGTTTGGACAGGGATGCCCAGGTGGGGTTGTTGGGGTGTCTGTGCAGGGCCAGAGGTGGGACTGGATGATCCTTGGGGCCCTTCCAGCTCAGGATATTCCAGGATTCCAGAACTCCCAGCTGGACCCCACCTGCTCCATGTGCAGAGTGTGAGGCTGTCAGAGGAGCTGGATGAAACCAGACTGAGCCTCTGCCCTCTCCAATCTTCTCCCTCTGACAAAACCCATCCCTAGGGAAGAGGAATCAGGTCAGGGAATAAATGCTGTTCCCAAAAGCTGTAATCCTGAGCAGCCTCTGGGCCCTGCCTGAGCCAAAGGTCCCTCTTTGCTCCACCACCCTCAGCTGATTTATTGCTTCTGCTTCCAAACCCTCCCTGCTCATTCCTTCCCCATTTCTGGGTGCACCTCACGCTCTGGCTATAGTTTATATATGGATATATATTGTTTGTACTGGGCAGAGAGGAGGATCCCAGCACTGGGAATACTGGTGTCCAAAGCCACATTTTGCTGAGCAAGGAGCAATAACATGAAATCCCTGGAGAGGCAAAAGGGAGGATGAACTGAGCAGCTCATTGAAGCCTTTCAGGACTTCAAGGGCTTGAAAAAACTACGGAAAAGTAACTTTTCCATGGGCAGAGAAGGAAAGAACAAGGGGGGGGGGGTTTAGACTGCAAGAGGGGAGATTTAGGTTTGATATTGGGAAGGAATTCCTCCCTGTGAGGGTGTGAAAGGGTGGGATAGAATTCCCAGAGCAGCTGTGCCTGCCCCTGGATCCCTGGAAATGCCCAAGACCAGGTTGGACTCTGGGGCTTGGAGCACTCAGGGATAGTGGGAGGTGTCCCTGTCCATGGCAGGGGAGGCACTGAATCCTTAAAGCCCCTTCCCACCCAAGCCAGGCTGGGATTCCATGGTTTGTAACCCTATGGAGCTACAGTCCCAAGGAACTGGTGACATCCCAGCACTGATTTCCAGCCCCAAAGCTGCACAAGCCCTCGTGGAGAACAATTCCAGCTGCCCTAGGAAAAGCTTTCCATGGCACTTTCGCCTCAGCTTGGCTCCAAAATCAATATTTGGATTTTTCCTTCCATTCCAGGTCAGCATCAGGTGTTCCCATTATCCCCCAGAAGCACCACTTCTGCATCTGGAAAAGCAGAGGGAAATAAATCAGAATTCCTGGTTATTTGTGCTGTGCAATTATTCCAGGAACAGTTCCTGGGGATGTCAAAAAGGAACTCCATTGTCATAGAAAACACCCCCAGGGAGGAAGGGATTGAGGGAATTGTTGTGTCCATGTGGAAATGTCTCATGGCAGTCCCTTCCCATCCATCCCAGAGCTGTGGCAGACCCACGGTGTCCCCACCTCATAGGGACAAACGGGAGGGCAGGAGATGCTGCACGGATCTTTAGGAGTAGGGAAATAAACGGTCCTGTGTTTGTGGGAGGATTGAGGGCGGGTTCTGGAGGGTGATCCATGACCTGGCAGATTCCCAGCTCTGATTCCTGCTTATCTGGAGCCTCCTGATTCCCGTCAGCTCCTGGCACCAGGGAACTGATGGTGGCAGAGGAAAGAAGGAAGATGGGAACGTGCTCATTCCCAGATTTTACAGCTGGTACCTGCTACAGGAGCAAATCCTCCCTTCATTCCCAGATTTTACAGCTGGTACCTGGTACAGGAGCAAATCCTCCCTTCATTCCCAGATTTTACAGCTGGGCATGGGAACAAATCCTTCCTTGGAGCATCTTGTTCCCAAAATTAAAGACTAAATTAAAAAAAAAAGAAAAAAGGCAAAAACATGGAGAAGTTGCTAAAAACATCAAATTCCTACAGGAGGGAACTGCCCAAAAGCAGGGAGCAGGAAGGGTTTGATGGGAGCATTTCCAGTCAAGCTTCCCCAATTCTCCAGGGAGCTTTTACACCTCCAGGGAAATTGTTTTAAAATAACAACTCCAGAGAGGAAATAGCCTTGGGAAGGGAAAAGTCTTGGAGAAAATCGTGGAGAATCATCCAGCCCATTACCCACAGCTCAGGGAAGCTCTGTGTGCTCATCCAGCCACATCCAAGGGCTGGGAAAGGAGGAGAGAGAGAGAAGAATTCTGAATATAAGTGTATCCAATATTTTGGGGGGAAATACTGAAAGCAAACAAAGAAAGACCAGGACCATCCTTGTGCCTTCTGTACCTGGAGCAAACCCCTTTTCCTCAGAGGGGGAAGAGAATGGATTCCAACATTCCAGGAACTCTTGGGATATTGCTTCAGGGAATGTCTCTTCAGGAAAACAAATCCTGACAAGATCTTTGTGCCAAGGCAGAGCCAGTCCAAACATCCCTCCTGGAAGGAGGAACCTTTTCCTGCTGCAGTTTCGTTCCTCTGGGGCTTTTTCCATCCAGGAGCTCCCTTCCTTTTGCCTTCCCATGGGATTACACAAAAGAAAAAAGCAGGGATTTTGAATAATAAAAAAAATTCCTTGTCAGCCATCAGAGGAGAATACAGGAAAGCATTAAAGGAAAGGGTAAAAAGGGGGGGATTTTGATGGGATATTGGGAAGGAATTCCTCCCTGGGAGATAGGGAAGGGTTATTCCATTGATGGCCCTGGATCCCTGGCAGTGTCCAAGGCCAGGTTGGACAGGGCTTGGAGCAGCCTGGGACAGTGGGAGGTGTCCCTGCTCATGGTAGGGGTGGTACTGGGTGGGCTTTAAGGTCCCTTCCCACCCAAACCACTCCATGATACCATGAAAAAGTCCTGAAGGCTGGAATGGGAGAGGGAACAGCTCCTAGGGGCTGGATCCTGGCAGGAGAGAGGCCAGGACTGACCTGAGCCAGGTCCGGGATGTTGTCCCAGCCTGGGCCTGGAATCCTGCTGCTGTATCCAGGAAAACTGAGGCACTCTGGGAGGTCTTTCCCATCTTTTCCCAGTGTCCATTCTCTGTGTCCCAGGGTCAGATCCAACAGGGATTGAGCAGAGCCCTGTGAGCCCAGAGGGCTTGGGGGGTGATCCTGAGTCCCCCCCCAGGCTGGATGGACTGGGAATGGGAATCTGCTGCTGCTCCTCCAGGAGCCATATCAGGATCACTGAGGCTGGAAAAGGTCACTGAGTCCAACCCAAATCCCACCATTCCCCTAAAAACTCATCCCTGGTTTTAACCTTGGCCCCCAACTCTGGATCCATGGCATGGGAACCAGGAATCCCCAGAGCTCCTCAGGAGCTGCAGGGGGGCTTTGCCAGAGGCACCTGGAGGGGTCACAGATCCTGGAATCACACAGGCTGGAAAAGCCCTCAGAGCCCACACCAATGCAATCCTGATCCGTGCTGATGCTGATTATCAAGGAATGGACAGGGAATTTTGGCCGGATACAAACCCAGACAATTCCCTGGCTGTGCCAGCTCAGCCCCTTGTCTCCTCCCTGCACAGCTCCAGTGGCATTCCAAGGCTATTAAGAGCCAAATCCTGCTACACATCCCTGGAAAAAACAGCCTGAAACTGCCCTGAAACCCAAGAAAATCCCAAATTTCCTCCACTGGCAGCAGGAGCGGAATCCAGCCTGAAACATTCCAAGTTTCCTGGTGTTGTTTGTGGGTTTTTATAAAAATCAATGTCATTTACAATTATATAACTGCGAAAAAGCAGCTGAAAAACTTCAGGATGGAGCTTCTATTTTATCCAACCTTTTCTCCATTAATCTTCCCACACAACTGCTGTCACCATTAGGCTGCCAAAGGAAAATTCTTTGGATCCTTTCAGTTTGGCAGCTCTGCAGGTAGCACTTACCTGCCTCTGCTTCCAGCCTGTCCTGCTTCCCTGGATCCCACTGGATGCTCCCTGTGCCTGAGGTAACAGGGATCCCAGTGGGACAGACCTTCACCTGTGGCCTCCAGTCCTGGAAATCCACGGGAAGGAGGTTAAAATTCCCAAATCCTCCCGCAGCAGCCACTGGTGTGAGGAGAGTTTGCAGCCACCTGTGATTTCCAGGCTGGGAATTGTCTGAATGAGCCCATGCTGGAATCACTGGCAGCATTCCCACAGAATCGGCAAGGAACTGGAGCAGCTTTGGGGCTGTCAGATTTGATCCTCTGAAGGGATTTTTGACAGAAATTGAAGCTTTTTTTGATGGAGAGGGGGAGGCTTTGCTGTGTGCAGAAAGGGGCTGCTTCCCTCGGGAAGGAGCACGGAATTGTCCCGCATTTCTGCAAAGTCTGGGAGCCTCCCAAGCCTTCACAAGGGTCAAATCAGAGCTGTTTGTGCTTCCAGCCCCATCCCTCAGGTGCTCCAGAGGTTTTTACAATCATTGCATGAATTGATTTCCTCCAAGGTGATCCCTGTGCTCGGCCGCAGCCTCTGGAGCGGGAGCAGGGATGAGCCAGGATGGGAACGTCACACAGGGACCTTCCCAAACCCTGGGGGGCCCCTCCTGTCCCCAGAGCCCCCAGCTCCAGGTGACCTCCCCGCTGTCACCTCTGGAATCCTCCCCATCCCTGGCAGTGTCCCAGGCCAGGCTGGATGGGCTTGGAGCACCCTGGCACAGTGGGAGGTGTCCCGGGCCTGGAGCCGGATGGGCTTTAAGGTCCCTCCCAACCCAAACCATTCCAGAATTCCACAATTCCCCACATGGGGCCAATTACTCCAAGCCCTAAATGGGAACTTTTAAGCAGCAAATTTCCCTGCAATTCCTGTGCCACAAATCCCATGGATTTGGGAATGGGGAGGTTTCAGTGGCAGCTCTGGGGGCTGACCCTTCCCTTTTATCCTTCAGGATTTGAAACCTCATTTTCCCACTTCCCTCCTGCTGCCATAAAAACCAGGGGTGTGGCAGCTTCTTTGATTTGAAACATCTCCAGGTTTGAGGAGAAAGGGCTTTTTCCCTTTTCCCCACCTGGCTGCCAGGAGAGCCTTCAAGTTCCTTGGAATGACAAGGAATAAACCTTAACTTAAGGAATTGCTCCCTGAGTTTGGTTTGGAAGCCAAACTCCCTTTGAGAGAGAGAATTTTCCATCCTCTCCAGCTTCCAATGGAACACTTTTCCTCTGGATTTGCCAGGTCCAGTGAACTTAATGGGAGGGGAAAAGGGCTCAGGAAGGGGGGAATTAGCAGGGATTTGTCTCTCCAGGAACAGGACATGGAATATTCGGCAGGACCCTCCTGGCCCTTCCCCTGGGAAGCTCCATTCTCCTCTTTTCCAGGTGCTGTTCCTCTTGGGAATGTGAAGTTTGGGGTCAGGGGAGGTGCAGAGGAGCCTCCAGCCCACTCCAGGCTTATTCCCATGGGATATCCAGAATCATCCCCCCAAGCCAGGGAGGCTGGGAATTCCCTCCCACATTTCCCACTGTCACATCTCACTGCAAGATCCAGAGGTGATGCCCAATCCTAAATAAAGGTCTAGGTCCTGTCTAATCCTAAATGAAGGTGCAGGAAATCCCAAAGGAAACTGTAGGTGATGCCTTATCCCAAATAAAACTAGGTGATGCCCAATCCTAAATGAAGGCAATGCCCAATCCCATATAAAGATGTGGGAGGTGCCCATTCCCACATGGATCAGCTCCTGTCCACATCTCAGCATGTGGAACAAGCCAGGTTTGAACAGCAAAATGAGCTCAGGAAGTTTCTCCTCCCCGAGATTCCTTTTGAATTAAAGCAGAACATCTCCAGTGGTGCCACCCATGGAGCAGGAAAAGCCTTGGAGTGTGGCTGAAGTCCCAAGGGAAGCAGGGGAGCATTGCCCCTCCCTGCAGCCCCTCAGCAGCCAAACCAGTGAATTCCAGCCCTTCAGGAACTGGGGGGAAAGGAAAAGGAAAATAAACAGGGACTGAGAAGCCCCAAGGCTCTGAAGTTCAGAGGCTGGAATAACCTGTGTCTCTGAGAGCCAGAAAACAGATCATATTAAAGGTTCAGTATTCAATATTCAATATTCAGTATTCAGTATTCAATATTCAATAGACAGTATTCAATATTCTATAGTCAATACTCAATACTCAAATCTTCTTTGCCCTCCTGCAGATGGATTAATTTCCCAGCCTCTGGATGTGTCCCATGGATCTCCTTCCCTGCACATTCAGGCCTCCTGTGAAAGCTGTTCTTTCCCTTTTGCCCTCGGGCTGTCTGCACCCAGGATAATTCCAGCAGGGCCAGGGAAGGGGAGAAGTGCCCCAAAAGCTCAGGAATTGGGCACCAAGCACCTCCCCTGGCTGTGTCCCTTCACTGTCAAGGTTCAGTATTCAACAGGACACAGGGAATGGATTCCCACTGCCAGAGGGCAGGGATGGATGGGATATTGGGATGGAATTCCTGCTTGGGAGGGTGGGGAGGGGCTGGGATGGAATTCCCAGAGAAGCTGTGGCTGCCCCTGGATCCCTGGCAGTGTCCAAGGCCAGGTTGGACAGGGCTTGGAGCACCCTGGGGACAGTGGGAGGTGTCTCTGCCATGGCAGGGGTGGCACTGGATGGGATTTAAGATCCAAACCCAAACCATTCCATGACTTTTTTTAACCCCTGGACAGAGTTTTGGGGACCCCCAGGGATGGGGAGAGGCTCCTGGCCAGTGCTGGGGCCACCAAAATCCACCAAGAGCATTGGAGCAGGAGCTGGGCTGGGCCCAATTCCAGGGATTTGGCAGGTCCAGGATGCTCCATTCCTGATGGCAGCAAAAGAATTTGATAGGAAGAGGCTACGAGAACTTAGCTGTTTAATTTGCTCCAAAGAATTCCTGTTCAAATCCATCCTTCCAAAATCCAGAGGTGTTTTCATTTGTTTCATTTCCTCCCCTCATTTCTTTGGCAGTGAAATGGAAAACAGGGTGGGGGGGAAAGGAGATAATTGGGAGGATGCCAGCTGTGAGTTTAAAATAGATCCAAATCCTTCCTCTTCCCTACCTGCAGAAGGAAAAGAAGGAGATATTTAAATATCTATCTCTATAAACACATTTATTTATGGATTAGCCTTTTATTCCTTTAAGGACTGCCTGGAATAATGGCTCTGCCAGGAAATGCCAATTAAAGCAGACCCCGCTAATTACAGGCCATGCAACAGCCCTGTCGTGTGCGGCACAGAACAGCACCTTAAATCCACAGCTGATTCCCGAATCAGCCCCTGGATCAGCCACGTGTCCCCTCCAGGAACCGGGATGAAGGAGGATTTCAATCCTTTGGGCTGTGCAGGGATGGGGACCCCCCCGGGCAGGGTCTGCAGCCCAGCCCAGCTCTGGCTCCTGAGATCTTCCCAATCTTCCTCCTGTGCAACCCTGGAAATCCCCACTTGGTTTGCCTTCCCCACTGTGATTCCCAGGGTCATTCCCAAAGGAGCAGCAACATCTCAGCTCACTTGAGCATTTGTTTGATCTCTCACAGTTTTTTTCCTTTATACACACACAAGGCCATGGAAATGAGATATACAAAGTGTTTTTGTTATTTTTTTAGTAGTGTTGTGAAATCCAAACGTTTTTACTCCTTTGGTGCTGCAGGGGTGAAGCAGCAGATCCAGGAATCCTGGCATTATTTATGTGCTCCCAATATTTTGGTATGGATGGAATATTTCACCTCCCTGCATTCAAAACAAACAGCCCCAAAGCACTGCAGCCCCCAAAATTCCCTCAGTTCCCTGGGAGAATTTCCCAGCTGGAAGCCCAAGCATTTATTTCATTTATTTGCATGGAAAATAAACCCAAGGAAAACGATGACAACCCCCCCCTCTTTGGATGTTTCTGGGGGTTCCCCAAAGCTCTGCTGCCCTGGGGTCACTCTGGGGTCACATTCTCTGGGATCTGAGGCAGCAGGGCTGGAATTGGGGCCGAGTGCTGGCTTCCATGGAAACCCCAATTTCCAGGTGTTCTGTGCCTTCCTGGTTCCACGGTGGCTCCAGCAGGAATTGTTTCTGCTGGGCTTGGGCAGAGCAGGGAATTTTCCCACAAGGTTTGGGGGTTGCAGAACAATTTTAAGGTTCATTTTTGCACCTTGGGTTGTGGGGTCACACCCATCCCCAGGGAATGTGGGGTCACACCTGTACCCAGAAGCTGTGGGGTCACACCCATCCACAGGAAATGTGGGGATCAAACCCCTCCCCAGGGATGTGGGGTCATACCTGGCCCCAGGGAATGTGGGGTCACACTTATCCCCAGGGAATGTGGGGTCACACCTGTTCCCAGGGGCTCCGTGGGTCCCAAAGCCCAGCCCAGCCTGGGCAGGGCTTTGCAGGATGGGCACATCCAGCTGTGCCCAGCTGTGCCCAGCGGTGCCAGGCTCTGCTCCTGCCCCTGGAGTGCTGGAAAAGGGATCCCATTCCCAGCCCCAGCCCGCCTGAGCCCCCTGCCCGGGAACAAGTGGCCTTTCAGTGTCTGCCCCTTGTTCTCCTTGCCTTGAGCTCCTGAGAGCTAAAAATCCCCACCTTTGTACTCCAGGGGCTCTGAGAGCACAAAATCCGACAGAGGAAGGTTGATCATGGAATCCTGGAATGGTGGGGGTTGGGAGGGACCTTAAAGCCCATCCAGGTGCAACCCCTGGGACGCCTCCCACTATCCCAGGGTGCTCCAGGCCCCAATGTCCAGCCTGGCCTGGGACACTGCCAAGGATCCAGGGGCAACCACAGCTTCTCTGGGAATTCTCTGGGCCTCCCCACCCTCGCAGGGAGGAATTGTTTCCCAAAATCCAAGCCCCATCCTGCCCCATTTGATCCCATCCCTGTAATTTCTCCCCCTGCTTTGCTCAGCAGAGCAGACGATGTCCCAGAGCTGCTCCGTGTCTGGGGCCAATCCCAGTGGGTAAAAGCAGGGATAAATCTGCTGCCCACTCACCCAGCAGGAATCGCTTGGGAGAGCAATGGAACAAATCCCAGCAATCCCCTGGGATGCTCCAATGGACACAGGGGAGGAGAGTGCCCAGGGAAGGGAGCTGCAGTCACCTGTGAGCCTGGAGAGAGGAGTTTGGAGTTGGATCCCCCATGTCTTGCTCCCTTCCAGGATCACTACTAATATTAATATTAATACTAATGCTAATGCTAATACTAACAATATCCAGCAGAACAAAGTTTTACCATTCCCTTTCCAGGGGATTTCAAGCTTTTCTTTAATCCTTTTTGTCTTCACCTGAGTCGATGTTTGAGGGGAAAATGAAGCTTCAAGAGAAGCCAAAGCTTTTAGTTGGAACAACTCAGGAATAGTTGTTGTCTTCTTGTCCCCTTTCAGGAGCACATAGGGGATGTTTTGGGGAGGGAATGGTTGAATTCCCCCACAATAATTCACTGGATTTGTCAAGAATTCCAAACTATGGAATCCCAAATCCATTCTTCTCCAGAAGGAGGAAACTCACCCAGCCCAAGGGATCATTTTTAAGTGACTTGTTGGTTAATTAGCAATATTTATTGATCAGCTCCATTATTTCTTATTGGAGTTAATTAGGTCCAATCAGCTTTTGAGCCGCTCTGCCTGCCTGAGGAATTACCCAGGGATGCAGGGAATGAGCTGCTTCCCCAAATAACTGAAAACATGGAGAGAATTTCCAAAGGCAGGGGAGGTGTCCCACCAGGTGACACCTTGGAATTTCACCGGCAGGTTTGGTTTGGCTTTGGAATGTTTTCGTGGGGAACCTTTTGGATTCCAGCTCCAGTTGGCCTTGGCCATCCCACTGCCCTTTGCCATCAGCTGTTGCAAGCTAATTAAGAAAAGTTGCTTCCCTCTAATAAATCAAGGAGATTTGAGTGGATCATTTGGAATGGATTTAAGGAAAAAGCTGCTTCCCGTGCAAACCTGCTGCTCCTTCCCTCACAAGCCTCTTTTGCCAGGCTGCACCTGCCCCCCAAAAAAGTGAAAAACCTTTTGGAGAGGAGAAAGAGCTGAAAGCGAGGCCACAGTGCAGGGCTGGGCTGAGCTGGGCTGAGCTGGACTGAGCTGGGCTTTCCCGGCCAGGCACCGCCAGGGGACCCGGCCCGGCTGTGCCACAGGGTTGGGATGCGCTTGGAGAGGGAGGGAATCCGGGAGGACGTTTATGATCGGGCACCTTTTATTGCCTTGGGTTTGTGGCAATAAATCATGGATAAAACAGCCCCAGCCCGCCCGGTGGGGAAGCACTCGGGATGTTGATTATCCTGAGAGGGAGCCAAGGGGAAAAACTCCCCCTGCTTTCAACAGGCGGCAGGGAAAAAGGAGCTGGGAAAAACGGCAGGAGAGGCTCCCTGGAGCGGCCAGAGATCCCGCTGGGATGGATCCGGGGATTGCCGGCCGCTTCCCACTTGGTTAGGGAAGGTCACGGCCGGTGCTGGGGGGTTGGGAAGGATTTGCTGCTTACGAGCAGCGCTAAAAAAATGGGAAAATGGACACGAGCTCTGGAAAAACCACCCGAGTTATCTGAGGGCACAGAGCCGAGCCCACGCAATGTTTGTGCTGCTCCCACCGCCCCCAGCCCGGCAGGGCACAAGCTCGGCCTCCCAATCCCATCTCCCGCCGTGTTTCCAGGACAAGGAGTGGGATTTTGGGCCGGCTGCCCCCCACGCCGGGGCCGCTGCACGTTCGCAGCTTTGGCACAATAAAAAAGCAACTCTCCGGGAGAGGCTGGAGAGAACCAGGCTGTAACGACTCCATCTATTGGGTAAAAATATACGGCTCCAAATGCACAGGGAAAATTAATTCCGAGGGAAAAAAAAAATATCAGAGGGGATTCGGAGCAGTTACCGGCACTTACAGCTTAATTGGACACAATTAGAGGAATGTTTCTCGGTACTGTTTGAAAGCAAAATGAAGGTAACGGCAGCCGCTTCCAGGGATCCGAGCTCAGCAATCCCGAGGAGATGCCAACCCACATCCCGAGCTATTCCCGTCGCACAGGGTGTTAAGGGAACGGGGCTTTCTCGGTGTCCGACGCAGGGCAGGAGGAGCCCCTGACCCCAAAGGGCTCCGCAGGCTCGGGGTGAGGCGCAGAGAGGCAGCGAGGGGCGGGGGCGATGCTTCCCTGAACGCGTTCCTCCCGTTCCCCCTCGTTCCATGGGAGCGGAGGCGCGGGGAGCGGCTTCGCCACGGAGAGCAGCGAGCCCCGAGCCCCCTCCCGAGCCGTGCCCCCCTCCCCAGAGAGCAGCGGCCGCACGGAGCTCGCCGCAAGCCTCTCCTGCCTTTCCCCAGGCTTTGCTTGATATTATGTTCTCCCCCGGGGCTGCTGAAAAGCAGAAAAACAAACTCCTGCCGGAGGAGGGAGGAGGCAGCGGGGGGGCCGGAGCCGGCAGCAGCCGGGGGATAACGGGGGGGCGGAGGAGGAGGTGGAGAAGGAGGAGGAGGAGCGG
>VWYE01022983.1:53750-78402 GCA_013398995.1 Alaudala cheleensis | reverse complement strand
TTTTTTTTTTTTTTTTTTTTGTGCAGAGGAGGGATGGGACTGTTTGGGAATTGAGGGATGGGATTTTTTGGGAGAGGACCATGCAAGTGCAGAAAGAGGAGGGATTTTTAGCAGGACTTTCCTGTGGCTTTTTGTCCCTGCCCGCTGTTCTTTCTCTTTTCCATCCATCCATCCATCCAGAAAGGGCATTCCAGGTGCTAAAGGTTCAATCATCACGGGGTTTGTTTGAGTTGTGGAATAGATTCCCAATAATTACTGCCCACCCTGAGCAGAATTAATGCAATTAAAAACACAGTTACAGCCCCGCCCACTCCAGGATGCTGCCAGGGCTTAATTAATGTTTGCAAATTGCTCCAGGATCTGCCTGGGGCCACCTCCCAACAGTGCACAAAGAATGGGAATTCCTGGAATGGAGGTGCCGTGGGACAGTGGTGTGGGAAGGGGAAGGAAATCCAGAGATGCAGGGTGGGAATCTGTGGGATTTGGGCTCAGAGGGCCCCTGGGTTTGTTCCCTTGGGAGTCTGAGGCTGCTGAGTTTGCCTTTCCCTCTACTCCATTTATCCTGAAATCCCTGGAGCTTGTTCCCACTGGGAGCAGTGTTGGTGCCATAAGCAATCCAGGCTGGCTCCAGAATCAGTCACTTTTCCCACTGGGATGGCTGAAATTGGAGCTGGGATGAGCTTTTTTTCCTCTTGGCCATGTTTTCCCCATCCTGTCACTTTTCCTAAATTCCCTGGGCCATTGGAGGCTGCTCCCACTGGGAGCATTCCTGGTGCCAGGAGGGCCTTGCAGCATCCCAGGCTGGCTCCAGAATCCATCACTTTTCCCAGCAGGATGGGTAAAACTGGAACTGGGATGAGCTTTTTCTCTTGTGTTTGCTTTTCCCATCCTGGCTGCAGATTTTCCATGAGCTGGGATGGAGGGAAGCTGCTGGATTATTGTCTGGAGCAGCAGCTCTCCATCCTGGGGATGGACAAGGGTTCCTCTGGATCACTGGAAGGGGCTGGGCCTGCCCGGGGAGCTGCTGCTTGTCCAGACATTTTGCAGCTGGAGGGCATCCAAGGGCTGATTTCCCATTCCTTGTCCATGCAGGACCCCAGCTGGAACTGGCCTGGATTCAGGGGTGGGGGGATGTCCTTTGGGATGGTGAAATGCCCTCTGGAATGCAGGGATGGCCTTTGGGATGCAGGCATGGCCTCTGGGATGAGGGCTCCCTTCTGTCCTGTTGTAGGGACTCCTGTGGGGCCAGGAACTAGTTGGGAAAATCCTGCCTAAATCCCAGGCTTTCAAAATGAAACCTGAGCTCCCAAGGTGGGAATTGTCCCCCAAACCTGCCCAGCCCAGCCCAGGTGTGCTCAGGGCTTCCAGCAGGGCTGGTTGGTGTTGGAATTCCCATTTTTCCTGCATTGCTGCTCCATGTCCCTTTCTTGGCCCTTTTCAGCACTTCCACCCTTCCCTGATTCCCTTTTCCCATCCCTGTCTCTGGGAAGTCCCCCATCCACCCTGATGTGTTTTGGAGTGAGGGCTCTGCACCTCTCCCCTGCTGAACTCCAAACCCCTGGGGAAGCTCAGCTCATTCACTTCCCTCTCCAGCACTTCTGGGAGTTCTCACTCTTTTCTTCCTTGTTCCCCCCTGTAATTCCAAGCAGTGGGAGCAGGATTTTTTTATTTCTTCATGGGTTGCTCCACTCCTCTCTTCGCAATTCTATCATTTCTTCCTGGAATAAAACAAATTCTAGGTAAACTTCCTCCCCAAATGCCTGGAGCTTGAAATTTTTCAGTAGCAAAGTTGGAATGTAAATTAGGAACTGGAGCTGTTCCCAATCCTAGGAGCTCACTGCTGCCATCCCAATTTTCCTCTGCTTTATTAAATCAGGGGGAATGGCCCATTATAATCCAATTAACTGTGATTCCCAGGCAGGAATTCCTGGCTCCAGGGTGGGGGAGAAGTTGGATAAAATGATTGTAAAAGGCTTGGGATTAGGTGGTTTGGGATTTTTTCCTTTTTCCCTTTAAAAACCTTTCAGCAGCTGGAACCAGGGGAAAGCCATGGGAGGAATTGGCTCCTGGTTTTGTAATAAATTTATGGAATGATCCAAATGTGGGCATGGAGATCCTGCTGGGCTCCCAGCACATATTCCTGACAGGAGAAATCCCATCTTTCTCTTGGAATTCACAGCTCAGTGCTCCCAGCACTCGGGTGGAAGGAAGGGACGGAGGGATCAGCAACTTGTCAATGGAATTCTGTTCCTGCAGCTCCAAACAGACCTGGCACAGCTTGGAGGGATCTGGGGGGGGGTTGCAGGCAGGTGGGGAAATGGGATCCTGGAGTGGTTTGGGTTGGAAAGGACCTTAAAGGAGCCAAAAGCCCACCCAGTGCCACCCCCTGCCCTGGGCAGGGACCTCCCACTGTCCCAGGCTGCTCCAAGCCCCAATGTCCAACCTGGCCTTGGGCACTGCCAGGGATCCAGGGGCAGCCACAGCTGCTCTGGGCACCCTGTGCCAGGGTCTGCCCACCCTCACAGGGAACAGTTCCATCTCTCTCAGACCTTCGTGCTTAATGGAATACTTCAGCAATTCCCAAACTCCTCCAGATTGTCGTTGTCGAGGCGGTCACGGCACGAGGCAGAGACTACAAGCTGTCTGCCATTATTGCTAGTTGGTGGCTCACCTAATTCCAGGTGTCTTGATCAGAGAAAATCAGGTCCAGACCTCCCTGTGGCTTTCACTGGCCACTCTCAGCNAATGATTGTAAAAGGCTTGGGATTAGGTGGTTTGGGATTTTTTCCTTTTTCCCTTTAAAAACCTTTCAGCAGCTGGAACCAGGGGAAAGCCATGGGAGGAATTGGCTCCTGGTTTTGTAATAAATTTATGGAATGATCCAAATGTGGGCATGGAGATCCTGCTGGGCTCCCAGCACATATTCCTGACAGGAGAAATCCCATCTTTCTCTTGGAATTCACAGCTCAGTGCTCCCAGCACTCAGGTGGAAGGAAGGGACGGAGGGATCAGCAACTTGTCAATGGAATTCTGTTCCTGCAGCTCCAAACAGACCTGGCACAGCTTGGAGGGATCTGGGAGGGGTTTGCAGGCAGGTGGGGAAATGGGATCCTGGAGTGGTTTGGGTTGGAAAGGACCTTAAAGGAGCCAAAAGCCCACCCAGTGCCACCCCCTGCCCTGGGCAGGGACCTCCCACTGTCCCAGGCTGCTCCAAGCCCCAATGTCCAACCTGGCCTTGGGCACTGCCAGGGATCCAGGGGCAGCCACAGCTGCTCTGGGCACCCTGTGCCAGGGTCTGCCCACCCTCACAGGGAACAGTTCCATCTCTCTCAGACCTTCGTGCTTAATGGAATACTTCAGCAATTCCCAAACTCCTCCAGATGTGGAAAATGGCCTGTGCAGCAGGAAAATGGCCTGGCAGACTCCCTGGAATACACAAATATAACATTCCCACAGGTGGATATGACTTTATAGGCAATGCTTTGGAATAGCAGTGGATTCTCTGAGGGGGGAGATGATCTTCCCCCTCTGGTTCCTTCCTCCTGTGCCTGGGATAAGGCATGGGAAGGTTGGGACCAGCTCCCTGTGCTGGAACAGCTGCTCCCAGCATTCCAGTTCAGCTTTCCAGCTGTTCCCTGCTCCATCAGCATCTCCTGCTCTCCAAGGTCAGCTGAGAGCTGGAATTTCTTCCTTCAGGGAGTGTTGGAGCAGAAGGCAGTGCCCGAGTCATTTCCTGGGAAACAATCCTGAAAATCCTGACTGAAGGTGGCAGATCCCGGTGCTGTTCCCCACAATCCCAACTTCCCACACTATCCTAAACTCTGGGACATCAAAGCCATCAGTCCCTGTGTTCCTGGTGATGCCTTACTCCAGATCTTCCTCCTCTGGAAGCCTCCTCCAGGTCCTGGGTGATTGGTGGCACCCAGGGCTTTAGCTGGATGCTGCTCCTGGTGATTTATCAACACTCAGCCCCACATTCCAGTGAGGATCCAGCCAGGGATCCTCCCAAGCTCCCTGTTTCCCTCTGCAAAGTCCCCTTTCCTTTTACCCTCACTAACTTTGTCCCCTTTCCTTTATCCCTGTGTTGAAGGAAGCTTTCATTGCTCTCAACCCTCCCCTCCCCTGGGGTTTCTGCCGGGGGTTGGAGCCCTCCGTGGTCCCTCCCATCTCCCTCAGCTCTCTGGGGACAGAGCTGTCCCCTCCCGGTGCCCAGCTGGTGGCCCCAGTGCCCGGGGGAGCTGTGCTTGCAGGAGCTGTGTCAGGATCGTGCTCCCTGCTCCCTCCTGAAACCTCCCAGTGTGATTCCCAGGCAGTGCCGTGCCTGGGTGCTGTTCTCCTGGCCTTGCAGGACAGAGGCTTCCCTGTGCCTTTGTGCCTAAGGGCTGAGCACAGGGAGATGGATGGGCTTTCCCAGTGCTGCCATTCCCAGCTGCTCCCAGCTCCAGCCGTGCCCCTTGGGATTGGATGGTTGGTGTGGGTCCCTTCCACCTGAAATCCCTTGTCCCAGAATCTCCTCTGCCTTGGATTTCTCCAAGCACTGGACACTTCCCCTCCCTTTCCTGCTCGTGCCCATTAATCTGGTTTTGCCTTTTTGGTGTGTCAAATCCATTGTGTTAAAATAATTCCAATGGCTCCAAAGCTCTTGGACAGGGGAGCCATTGGGGCAGGTGGGAATCAAGCCCCTGGCTGGGCAGGGAGATCCCTGAATTCCTCAGTGTCCTGTGACAGCTGCTTGGACAGGATCCATCCCAGCTCCTGGTGTTTTGGGGGGTTTCTGGCTGTGGGATGAGCAGGGGAAGTGGAACCCTTGTGTTTCTGTCGGCACATCCATATTCCTGCTTTTCCAAAGGCCTTTCCCTCCTGGAGTCCGTGTTCAGCTTTCACTTGGCACAGGAGGGAATTTCTGCTCACCAGAATTTGATTCCCCCAATGGAACCATCACCAGCAGTTAATTGGTGATAGGGGGAAATTCCAGGTCCCTTTTCCCTGCCCCATCTCCCCTTCCCAAGGCTGGGGAGGTTTTATTTGGAACGATTCCTGGATTTGGGATCTGCCACATCCTGTGAAGGAGATGCCTCGACATCAGTGGCAGCTTTTTGGGCTACCCAGAGGCTGGGATTTGATGTGGGATCAGCTCCCTGTGGAATTACCTGCATGCCTGAGGAGAGGGGGATGTGACACCGAGGGGTTCAGCAGCCCCAAATCATGGGAATTGGCTGAAGTCTGATAAAAAACATGATTTTAAGATGGTTGAAGTGGTTTTTTTAGCTGTTTGTGTTTTGCCTCTGGCCTGGGTACTGCTTCAGGTGAAATTTCCAAGCGTGGGTTGATGGTTTTAAGGATTAGGGATTTGGATTAAAAGGAGATCAGAGCATTTTACACGTGCTTAGTGCTGGCTTTAAACATCCAGCACTGGGGGATCCCAGTGCCCAGGAGGGGAATGATAATGTTGTGATGGCCCCCCCTCAAATCCTGGTTCAGTTTTGTGCTCTTCTAAATNTGCCCAGGGATGTTTGGAGTCCCCATGCCTGGAGGTGTCTGAGGAATTCCTGGATGTGGCACTCAGTGCTCTGAGCCTCTGGGGACAGGGTGTGCATTGGGCACAGCTCCAACTCAGTGACCTTGAAGGGACTTTCCAACCTGAGAGATCCTGGGATTCTGTGTTGGGAAATGGATTCATAGGGAAGGGAAGCTGTGCGGGTTTGAAGAGGATTAGCACTGCCAGGGATCCAGGGGCAGCCACAGCTGCTCTGGGCACCCTGTGCCAGGGCCTGCCCACCCTCCCAGGGAACAATTCCTGCCCAATATCCCATCCATCCCTGCCCTGGGCAGTGGGAAGCCATTCCCTGTGTCCTGTCCCTCCATCCCTTGTCCCCAGTCCCTCTCCAGCTCTCCTGGAGCCCCTTTGGGCCCTGGAAGGGGCTCTGAGCTCTCCCTGGATCCTTCTCCTCTCCAGGTGAACATTCCCAGCTCTCCCAGCCTGGCTCCAGCCTCTCTGATCCTTCGTTATCCCGGGCACAGGAGCCACTTTCCATGGAAAATCCCACTGTTTGTTTTGCTTCCTCTCCACTTTTTGAAGTGGTTTTGCTCCTTTGGCCTCCGTTCCCTCCCTGCCTTGGGAAAGGGGAGCTCCAGTGGGGATGGAGGGGACACCGAGCTGTCAGTGCTGCCCCCGGAGCCCTCCCTGTGTGCACTCAGGTGATAATGGCACAGGGGATTTGGGGGATTTCCCGGCCCGGTGCTGATGGGGATGGCAGTGCCGGGCTTGGGTCCTCACCGCTCGTTTTTCCCTCGGAAGGATCGGGGTGTGCTGTCACCTCCCTGCTGGACGGGCTCACCCCGAGAGCTTTGGCTCGGCAGGGAACAAGGGCAGAGCCACAGGGGCTGAGAGCCTCAAGCTGTGGTTTCCCAGCAACTAAACAGGAGCAGGGAAAATCCGGAGAAGTCCTTGATGTCTGGCAGCCTGTGCGGTTCAGAAGTCCTTGGGAGCCATCAGCGCTCATTAGTGATGGTGACACTTGATTTTCAGCCTTTCTCTGGGCTGGGAAAGGCAATTCCCTTCTGATGGAGACATCCCGAATCCAGGCTCCGGAATCCCCGCGGGGCAGGGGTGGGATCGAGGGACAGACTGCTGGGGTTACACCCCGGGCTCTTTTGCTGTTTCCTTACCTGTTAAATCAAAAATCAGCAGAGGAATGATGGGAGGAGCAAAGCTGCTGCTGGTGCTCCTGTGCTGCTGCTCTGGGAGAATCTGGGATGAGCTGTGGGGTGGTTTGTGCTCTGCCTCTGGAGTAAATTGTTTGGAATTTCCTCTGGGTGTCCTTGCTGCATGAAATGGTGCGGATTTAGTGCTTTCAGGTGGTTTTTTTCAGCGTTGCAGCAGCAGCAGTGTGGAAAGCTGTGAGGGAGGGCCTTGGGCTGTCCTTGCTCTGCAGGGTTTGAGGTGCTGGAGGCTGCAGGACCTGGCTCAGAGCAGAGCAAACCCAGCTCAGACCTCACAGGAACAAATCCTGTCAGAGCCAGCCCTGGAGGGAGGCTCCAGGAACTTGGAAAACCAAATTGCTCCGGGTGTGATGGAGCAGAAGGGTTTTTGTGGACTTCAGTGCTGGCTCAGCAGAGCTTGGGAATGTGTTGGGGTGGAGCAGGGGAAGGGATCCCACCAAGGCCTCAGCCCTGGCTTGGGGTGAGCAGGAGGGGATTTGCTGACGGGATTTTTGTTATCACTGCCTGGATTTGCTGTTGGACCTTGGGATGGAGGAGCCTGGACTTGGGCTCCTCCTGTGTGTGAGCCTGGCTCAAAGTCCCACTGCCCGGGGACTGGGTGGCAGCAGGGACTTGGGAAACTCCCAGGGCTTTCCCAAGGGTGGGTGAACCAGGCTGGGCTTGGCTGGGGTTTGGGTAGGGTTAGGTGGGGTTTGGATGAGGTTAGGTGACATTTGGGTGAGGTTTGGATGGGGTTAGGATGGGTTCCTTGGATGGTTTCTGTCTTCTGTCCCTCCCTGGCCATGGCAGGGGGACTCTGGGACAGGCTGCACCCCCCTGCCCGTGACAGAGGGAAATGAAGAGCAGGGACTGGGAGAGAATTTGCAAAAAGAAATCAAACCACAGAACCAGTAAGGCTGGAAAATATTCCCAAGTTTAAGTCCAGCCTTCATCCAGTTCCCAGATTTCTGGAATGGTTTTGCTGGGATAACAGGGTTCCAAAGCAGCAGTTTGCACCAGTGAATCCCAGTTCCACGTTGGGGTGACCTTGCCCACATCCCTTTTTCCTCCTCCTGTTCTTCCTTTTTTCTCCCTGCTGGGCTCAGCTCCTGAATCTCCATCTCCCTGTGAGCACAACTGGGAAACAGCTAAAAATCCACCAAGTCCTGATGGATTTGGAGGAGGGAATATCCAATCTGTGAGCGAAAAGGGCTTTTTTTTATCTTGCTGGAGGTATTTTTGCTCCAGTTAAATGGGATTAGTGCTGGAGGTTTGGGGCCAGCTGTTCCCTCTGCAGACAGGCAGGAAAACATTCCAGCATTCCACTCCTGCTGCTTTCATCTTGTAATGAGCTTGTCAACAATTAGCAGTTCTTGGAACAGCCCTGGAGTGACAACACCACAAGCTCAGCTCCCAAAACCTGCATTTTTCATGGGAATTGAATGGAAAGAGGGCTGGAATGTGGGTGGTTCTAGGACTGATGGGCAGGAAGCACCAGTGCTCTGCGTGCTGGCGTTTCTTTGGCGTTATGTGGCTGAGTTTGGGTTTATAATACACCAATATCCTCTGGGGGTTTATAGGGATATCATTTGGGGATGTATGGGGATATCATTTGGGGATTTAAATTTTTTTTGAACATTTCTCACCGGGAATTTTCCCTTCTCCTGGTCTGGAGGGGAGTTGCCTGAAGTTCTTAAGGTCTGTAAAGTCTTTTTCCAACCCCCACCTAAGGAAACGTGGATGAGACAGCTGGTCCTGGGAGAATGGGATGTGCAGGGAATTTCTGTAGGGCTGGCAGAGCTGGGGATGTTTTTTGGGCAGAAAAGAGGGATTTTGCTTGTCCTGGTTGTTTGTTCAGAGCCTGGATTTTTCCCAGGTGGAAATAAATCTGGGTTTGAAACCCCTGAACAGATGTGGGGAAAGGCTGACCTGGAATCTCAGAGTTTGTGCTGATCTTCAACCCTGGAGAAGACTTGCAGTGCACTTCTGTTGTTGTTATTTTTGAAGGCATCAGGCAGAAAAGATTCCTGAGCTTTTTCCTGCAGTTTTCCCCAGGAGCCATTCCAGAGCTGTGGCTCTGCCCTGGTTTTTGTAGCTGGATGATTAAAGCTGAGCTGAAGGTCAGGACTTGGACTGGGAGGAGGCTTTGGGGGATTTGTCTCTCCCAAGTTTGGTTGTGGAAATGTTCAAGCAGATCTGGGAGCTGCTCATGGTCCTCCCAACCCTTCCCATGGGATTTGCTCTCCTGCCTGAGTCTGGGCAGGATTGGCACATTATTCTGGACCTGTGGAATTGTTGGGTTGGAAAAGCCCTCTGAGCCCCTGGAATGCAGCCATCCCCAGCACTGCCAAGGTCCCCAGGTGCCACATCCACATGGATTTTAAATCCCTGCTGTGATGGGCTCTCCACCCTTAGGCAGCGCTTTCAGGGAAGAAATCTTCCCAGATATCCAACCTAAACCCTGGATGTTCGCCCTGGCCCAGCCTGAGGGGTTCCCTCTCCTCCTGTCCCTGTTCCCTGGCAGCAGATCCCAAATCCCCCCGGCTGTCCCCTCCTGTCAGGGAGTTGTGCAGAGCCACAAGGGCCCCCCTGAGCCTCCTTTTCTCCAGGCTCAGCCTCTTTCCCAGCTCCCTCAGCCCCTCCTGGGGCTCCAGCCCCTTCCCAGCTCCATTCCCTGCCCTGGAAGGCCCCTAGACTGTCCCATTCCTGGGGACACTTCCATCCCGTGTGGAGCAGCTCTGTGTGTGCCCTGCCAGGCCTCTGGGGACAAGGACAGAGGGGCCATCACTGCCCTGGCTCACGCCTGGGGTCGGGCTGAACTCATCCAGCTTTCCCTCAGCACAGACCCTGCTGCAGGTGCCCCAGCTCAGCCAAATCCTGAGGAAATTCGGGATGTGGTTCCAGGCTGGGCTGTTCCCCCCACCAGGAGCTTTTCTAAAAAGAGCCCCTTCCTTAAAAAACCAAAGGAAAAGGGAGCTGGAGATGGGCTTGTGGCTCTTGCCCAGAGTTTCTGTCTCTCCCTGCTCCTGTTGAGTTTCATCCATCTTCCTTTCCCAAACCCATCCAACTGCAATGCCTGGAACACTCCAAGCCAATTAATCTTAGGGAAGGCAAAAAAATTAAAAATCAGTTGAATAATTTGTCCTGTGGGAATGTCCCGAGGGAAGAATAAATCCAGGAATAAATGAGGCTGAGTTCTGCCAGCTGCTGGAATTTCTCCTCAATGACCGTGGCCACTGAGGGGACCCTGAGGCCATTGAGGCTCTGCAGATGCCACTCTGCAGTGTCCAAGCTCTGTGCCATTATCCCTGGTTTTGGCAAGGAGTTGCTGCTCCTTCCCTGCATCCCTGGAAGTTAATGAGCAATAAATGAGGCTGGCCTCGAGTTGATAACGAGCTCTGCCTGCAGAGGACTCGCTCCAGTCCCTGGAACCCCCAAGGTTTGCTCGTGTCACGTCCCCAAAATCAGGGATTTAGACAAGGAACTGTTGTCCAGGTTGTTGTGGAGCAGGGGTGGGTGAGGGGGAACATTCTCTGTCTGGGCTGTGCTGGATGGAAAATTGGGAATTTCAGCCCAAAATGTGTCAAGGGCAGGCCAAGACCTGGTGGGTTCATTTCCAGGAGGGGTTTTTATTTTGGGATGTGCATCCCAACCCAGCCAAGGGGGGATTTCTCTGGAAATGAAGCCTCTCACTGGAATCCTTCATTGTCTGTTGGCCCTTTTGCCCCCAGGGACAACCCAGGACATCCCAGTGACTCCCAGGAAATGCCATCCCTGGGAAGCTGCTCCAGTTCAGGATTGTTGTTTGCTCTTTGATCCCCTCCTCCCATTCCCTTCCTGCAATCCCTGCTGCTGTCTCAGAATCCCGGGATGTTGGGGGTCAGGAGCTTGCTCCAAGCCCCACCCAACTCCACTGCTCCCAGTTTGGGGTCTGGGTTGGTCCTGCCTGCTGCTGGTGGATACTGGGATGCTTCCTGCTGGGAATGGATCAGGGAATCTGAAAAGACTTGGAAGGGATCCTAAAGCCCATCTAATCCCTGAGGTTTGGGGTCTGCAGGAGAGATCCCAAATTATGGGGTCTGCAGGAGAACCTGAGCTGTGGGATTGCAGGAACACCCCAGGCTGTGNTGAGAGGGAAGCGAAGCCGGGCAGTGCCGGGTGAGGTCAGTGAATCCCTGTTTGTGCTGCCAGGTCCCTGAACAGGGCCATTTCTGCCCCCCTCCAGCCCCAGCTCTGCTCCCCACCCCCATCTGGGCTCCGTGGCTTTGCTCCTGACCTGTTTTTTGGGGATGTGTTTGTGCTGAGCCCCAGATGTGATGGGATTTCTTTTTTTTGTGGCTGGGAGGTTTTGGGGTTTGCTGGGGGCTCACCTGGGCTCTGTAATAAATACCCCGGGTGTTCCTGTGACCNTGCCTGCTGCTGGTGGATACTGGGATGCTTCCTGCTGGGAATGGATCAGGGAATCTGAAAATATTTGGAAGGGATCCTAAAGCCCATCTAATCCCTGAGGTTTGGGGTCTGCAGGAGAGATCCCAAATTATGGGGTCTGCAGGAGAACCTGAGCTGTGGGATTGCAGGAACACCCCAGGCTGTGGGGTTTCAGGAACACCCTGAGCTGTGGGGTTTCAAGCTGTAGGGTTGCAGGAACACCCCGAGCTGTGGGATTTCGGGAACACCCCGAGCTGTGGGATTTCAGGAGCTGCTCCCCCTTGGCGCTGCCCTGACCCCGCAGTGCTGCACTGAGTGCCCAAACCCCACACTGGCCGTGCTTATGCAGTGACTGGTGAGAGGGAAGGGAAGCCGGGCAGTCCCTGGTGAGAGGGAAGGGAAGCCGGGCAGTGCCGGNCTTTTTTTTGTGGCTGGGAGGTTTTGGGGTTTGCTGAGGGCTCACCTGGGCTCTGTAATAAATACCCAGGTTGTTCCTGTGACACTGTCTGGCCTCAGGGGCTGCCTGCTTTCCCTGCCCCTGGCACTGCCAGGCTGCTCTCCTGCATCTCCAGGGAGGAAAGAGGAAGCCACAGCTCCAGGCTGTGGAAGGGGATGGGGAAGGGACAAAAAAAGCCTCACCTGTGCTGCCCAGAGCCTCATTTCCTGCTGCCTGGTGCTGTCAGAGCTGGCTGCAGTTAATAAAATCGCCCAGCCAGGGCTCGTGTGAGTCACACAAGTCCTGCCTGGAGCAGCTGCTCCTCCCAGCTCCGTGCCAGCCCTGCCCCAGCCCTGCCAGGCACAGGGAGCATCAGGAGGGAGCTCCTGGCTCAGCCTTCCCAACAGGATCATTGGAGCTTTGCTCCCTCCCTGTCAGCTCCCCCCGAGCTCCCCTGGATCTGTCCCAGCTGCAGGGAATTGTGTGAGTCCTCCCTCACTGGATCTTTGCTCCCTCCCTGTCAGAGTGGGAACAATCCCCCCGGGGATCCATCCTTGGATCTCTGAACTGTTCCAGGGATGGAGCAGCCACGGCTTTTCTGGGAAAGCTGTGCTAGCCCCTCCCCACCCTCAGGAGTTTTTAATCCCTATTCTTACTGAGTTTCCCAAAAAAACCCCACTATTTTCTTCTTGGGTCACCATCATCTTGTATTTTGTCCAAATCACCAGGAAAAAAAAAATTTAAAAAGTGTGGAATTGGAGAAAAATCCTCTTTGAACCTTGGGTTTCAAATGAGGGATTGCTGGGATGATGCTCCCCAGGCTGCAGCCCTGGAATCAAGAGGGTGAGGAAGGGTTTCCCCTCTCTTTCCCCTCTGTTTTCCCCCAACAGGGAACTGTTTCCCTGTTGTATTCCCAGGCAGGATGGCTCTGCCAGGGACTGCCCAGGAATGGAGATAGACCGTGGATCCAAAAACTCAGCTCCAGGCTGTGAGAAGGAGGAGTTTCCCCTCACTGGGATTTTCCTTCTGAGGGATCAGGGATGCGTTGTGGGAGCAGGGATCATCCTGGAGGTCCCTCTCTGTGCCTGTCCTCGAAGGGAGGAGGAAAAAAACCTCCATGGAAAATCCATAGAAAGTCAGTGATTTGCAGTGCTGCTCTCAGCTTCAGTGCTGGGGACAGCTCTGGAATTAGGTCCTTGGGGATCTCCCTGTCTTGTAGGATCCAGGGTTTTTGTGGAATAAGGAGGAAAACTCCTTTCCTCCAGCCAGAGCTTCTCTGACGTGTCTCACTGTTTTTCTCTCCAGCTGCCCAGGGTAGCAGCAATTCCCTGGGGGAAATTTCCTCACCCCGGGCATTCCCAGCATCTCCTGCTCTCATTCCCTGCTCCCGGGGGACCTCTCCTGCCGTGTTTTGGTGGAGCTTTGATTCCCCCCTCCTCTTCCAAATCCATTTTTCTTGACTTCCTCATGGAAAAATCTTTCTTTCCTCCCCCACCAATGTCGGGTGCTTTTCCATCATCCCGGAGTTCCCTGACTGGCACTGGGAATATTCACACTGAGCCTGGGGTTTAATCAGCTCGGGGTGAGCTCCCTCTCCATCCCAAAATCCGGTTTGTTCCCCATTTATGGCTGTGCCTTTCGGGGTGAGGAGAGGGACTTTGTGGATTTAATCCCACCTTTGTCCTGCTCCTGGCTCGGGGGCAGACTTGGCTGCCACACACCGGGAATGAGCCGGGAATGCTCCAGGACCCAGCCCCGTGCCTGGAATGAACTCTCTTGGAGCTGGGTTTGACTGGGATCAGGTTTGGCTGGAATTACCTGCATCTGTGCCGTGATTCTGTGTGGAGCACAAAGAAAAATCCATGGAAACTTCACTCTGAAAACTCTGCAGTGCCTGGGCTGGATTAAACATTGAACACCATCCCTGGATTTTCAGGCAGCTGCTTTTCCTGCTGGGAAAGCCAGTAAAGTGTCCAGGAGTGCTCTCCCTGCCCTTCTGCCAGGCAGAGCAGCTCTTGGAGAGGCTGGGAATGCTGACATGGAATGTTCTGCTCCTGCCCTCATGGATTCCCAGCTCCTGGCTCAGGGTCTGCATTTCCCAGTGGTTTCCCTGGTTTTAAACTGGGATTAAACACAGGGATGGCTCCACGCTGACCTGGGTGAAGGAGGAGCCCAGGGACACTCTGGAGCATCCTCATTCCTTGGAGGAATTTTGCAGGGCCTGCTGACAACATTATTGCTGTTGTTATTTATTATTATTATTATTATTATATTTTAATTTTCATTTATTCAATTTTCACCTCAGATTCTCTCCACAGCCATCTCCTTGCTTTATTAAGATCCCAATATTTTCGTTCCTGCCAGGAGTGGGAAATGCTGTGGGATTCACAGGAGCTCCTTGGAGCCCATTAAAGGCTCTCTGGAACCTGAGCTTTCTCCTTGTTCCATAAAAATTCAAAGCTGTGAGTGGCCTTGGCAGCCCTGCAAGGGAAGGTTCACTCCGAGGTTAATGCACTTTATCCATCACTTGAAATTCCTGGTGTTCTTTTCCAGCTGAGGCACCGAGTTCATCCAGGCAGGAGCTCAGGGAAAAACAAGGGAGCAGCTCCTGAAAGCCCCCCTGGACCAGGGGAAGGAGTTTTTGGGAGCTTTTTTAGCAAAAAAATTGGGCAGAGAAGGTGGGATTTTTCCTGAAGATCCTTGCTGTTCCTCCTGGAATGGGATGAAGTTCCTTGGGGGAGTTCAGTGCCTGTGCTGAGCCCATCCTGCAGTGTCCTTAACTCCCCCATTCCAGGGAATGTCAGGAGCTCTGTCACTGCTCATTTTCCTGTTATTCCCAGCTCAGTCCTGGCTTTTGGGATGCTGGAGCTTTTCCTTGTTTTTCCTTTGGCATCACCCAGCCCTGTCCTGAGCCATGACCCCGTTTCCTTTCCCAGCCTGCAGCAGGACCTTGGAGCAGCCACGAGTCCTGAGTCCTTTATCCCACCCAACCTTTTCCTTCAGGGAGCTCAGGGATGGATTTATCCCCTGCAAACCTTCCCTGGCTGTAGGGAGTGGTCACTCGTGGATTCCAGTCCAGGGTGGGATGCAGGGAATGAGCAGCATCCCAAAGATGCCTGGTGCTTAGGAACAAGTCTGGGCAGTGCTGGGAGCTGAGCTGTTTTTAGCATCCATTGAGAAGGGATTTGGGATTAGAGCTTTTGTCCACTGGCAGTTGGGAATGGGAAGGAGCTGGGTGATCCTGGGATTCGCTGCTCTGGTGGGGACAAAGGGACATCCCCGAGGTCCTGGAGGAGTCTGGGGCAGAGGATGGAGATGAACAAGAATTCTGGGGGTTTTAGGCTCCTGTTGGATATTTCAGGGGGATACAGAGGGGGTTTTGGGATCCAATTCATCAGAGGAGATTCAGGGAGACTCCTCCAGCTCCAATCTCTGCTCCCTGTGAGCGAGGTCAGGAGCCAGGGAACTGGAGCTGTGCCAGGGGGATTTGGGATGGAGATCAGGGACAGGTTCTTCCCCCAGAGGGTGGATTGGAACAGTTTCTCAGGGAATGGTCCCAGCCCCGAGGCTGCCAGAGCTCCAGGAGTGTTTGGACAGTGCTCCCAGGGATGCCCAGGGTGGGGTTGTTGGGGTGTCTGTGCAGGGCCGGGGGTGGGACTGGGTGATCCCTGTGGGTCCTTCCCAGCTCAGGATTTTCCAGGGTTCTGTTCTTTCCAGGGACTGAAATTCTCCTCATGGCCATTCCCAAGGGGGAGCTGCCCACTGGGATAATGTAAAGAGAAGCAAAACTGGAGGGAATTAGGCCAGGGAAACATTCCTATTGTGAGGGGTTGGACTGGAAATCCCTGGAGAAGCCACTGTGGGGAGGGGGGAGACAAAGGAGGCTCTTCCCCGGGCTCAGGACTATTTTGGAGGTGTTTTATGGAAGCAGGGGGAAAAACAGGGAAAACTGCTCATCCCAGGCATTGATCCCAGCAGCACCAGAAAGATCCATTTATCCCTTGGCTGGGCAGAGAGAGGTTTGTGTGCTCAGCACTGGAACAGCAGCTTGGGATGGGAATTCAGGAGTTTGATCTTGGAGTTACTCCCAAGGCCTGCAAGGAAATCAGCTCCAGAGCCCTTTGGGAATCAGGACTGTGGAAATACTTGGATTGGAAGGGACCTTAAACCCACCCAGTGCCACCCCTGCCATGGGCAGGGACACCTCCCACTGTCCCAGGCTGCTCCAAGCCCCAATGTCCAGCCTGGCCTTGGGCACTGCCAGGGATCCAGGGGCAGCCACAGCTGCTCTGGGACCTCATTCCAGCCCCCCCAGCCTGACAGGGAAGGATTTTCTCTTGATACCCAGGACTTGTGGTGATGTGGGACAGGCCCTGGAGCAGCCCCAGGAGCTGGGGATGGAGCAGCAGAGCTGCTTCAGATCTCACCTCAGTTCCTGGTCCTCAGCTCCCGGAGCAGTTTGGTATTGAACAGAGCTCTGAGCTGGGCTTTGCTGGCTCCAGGCAGGATTTTCCTGCATCCCAGAAATGGCAGCTCCTTGCACAGAATTCCCTGGACTCTGAAGCCAAAACAACCTGGGCAGTTTTTCCATGCTGGGTGTTGCTGCTGAGGTGATTCCATGGCCTGGATTTGCAGAAATCCCTTCCAGAGGAAACAGCCATGGATGCAGCAGAGATCCAGGGATGGTGTTGGGAATCAGCTGGATTGTTCCCAGTTCTGGGCAGGACATAGTTCCACAGCAGGGCCTCATTCCCAGGGCTCCCAAAAACGAGGCAGCAGGAAAAGCTGAAGGAGCTGTGGCTCTGTCATTCCCACAGCCCTGGGGAGGGATTGATTGGAGCATCCTGGGCACCAAAGGGAGCCCCAAATTCCAGCTGCTTCCTCGGGGAAGAGCTGAATATCCCCCAGGGAGTTCTGTGGGGTTTTGTTGGGTTTTTAAAATAAAATTTGCAAAATCTGCTCAAAGCCAGGCGCTGCTCCTGGGGCATTCCAGAGTGGGAATCTCCCAGCCACAGGTTTTCCTTGGGATCAGGGAAGAGCCTCAGACCCCTGGAGTTAATTTGGGAGTTTTTACTTGGGGTCAGTGCAGCTCTTGTGTTGGGGTTAATCCAGTTTATCCTGAGGTGAGGATGAAGGGAATTCTGTGTCCTTGCAGCATCTGTGTGACCTGGCAGAATCCACTGAGATTAATTGTTCTGGCTGATTAACCCCCATCACTCCAGGAGATTTATAAAACACCTGGAAACCTTCTGCAGGGGGATTTTCCAGGTTTGCCTTCCTTCTAGTCCTTGTTTTGGACAAGAGTTGGGTTTTGTGGCCACCAAAGCCAGGAAGAGCCACAGAGAACTCCCTGGCCAGAGGGTGAGGGTGGGGAACAGAGCTGGTTCTTAACCATGGAAAAATAAACTTTCTGATCCCATGGGTGCAGATTCCCTGGATTTATCTGAGGATTAGGAAAAGAATTGCTAAACCTGCAGATCATCAACCCCAAATCAGCTTTCCCTGGGATGAGCAGGATCAGGGAGAGCAGGATCAGGGAGAGCAGGATTAATGCCTGGGATCTTCAGGGCTCAGAAATGTCCTGGACTGATGGGAATGGGAAAGGGACAGAGAGGAGGAGCAAAGGAAGGGGAGGTGACAGGGAGGTGACAGTGGCACCCTCCCAGGCTCTGCCTGGCCCTCAGAACTCCAGAAATGAAACTGGAATCTCAAATAAAACTTTGGGCACAGAAAGCTTCAAAGGAAGGAGCTTTCATTAAATCTCCAAGGCTGGGGGATCCCAGTCAGGAATTCCTGCCCAATATCCCATCCATCCCTGCCCTGGGCAGTGGGAAGCCATTCCCTGTGTCCTGTCCCTCCATCCCTTGTCCCCAGTCCCTCTCCAGCTCTCCTGGAGCCCCTTTGGGCCCTGCAAGGGGCTCTGAGCTCTCCCTGGAGCTTCTCCTCTCCAGGTGAGCACCCCCAGCTCTCCCAGATCCCACCTGCTCTCCCTGTGAACATTCCCTGGCTCCAGAGGGACTCCAGCCCTTGGATCAGCTCCACATGGACTCTCTCCACCCCCTTGGTTTTCAGGGCTGCCAGGATAACCAACCTGAAATTCCTTGTGTTTGGATCTCTTGGGAAGGTTTTGGCTTGGACAAAGAGTCCAGGGATGAAAAAATCCTCTCTTTGGACTTCCTGGTGTCCTCCCCACCCTGCCAGCCAGGAATTCCTTCCCAATATCCCATCCATCCCTGCCCTCTGGCAGTGGGAAGCCATTCCCTGTGTCCTGGCCCTGCATCCCCATCCCAAGGCAGACACTGCATCAACAGTGTCCTTCTCCCTCCACCCTTTGGCTGCTCGGAGCCATCCCAGGGATGTCCCTGTGATCTCCAGGGCAGGGAATTCCAGCAGCCAGAGCTCTTCCCACCGAATTCCCACCACTGGCCCATTCCCGGGGTGGAGCATCCCCTCTCCAGGCTCCCTGTGGGTGTGTGGAGCACAGGACAGGAGCTGGGAGAGGTGCCCTGGGATCCCAGCAGGGATCTGACTCCATGGAATCCTGCAAGGACTCCTGCACTCCCAGGGAAGTGCCTGGAAGTTCTGGAATGCTGGAGAGGAGCAGGGACATCCCTGCCACGTTCACACCTCCCACACAGTGGGAGTTCCTCACAGATGGGAGGGAGCTGAATCCTGCCAGGAATGAGGGGAAGGAATTCCAGAATTCCGCCCTCCATCTGTGTCACCGGTGCCTCCCATGCCGGGGTGGCCTCCAAGGATCTGCTCATAATCCCAAGCCTGGGAATGTCCAGGCTGGACAGGGCTTGGAGCAGCCTGGGACAGTGGGAGGTGTCCCTGCCCATGGAAGGGCTGGAATGGGATGGGCTTTAAGGTCCCTCCAACCCAAACCCTTCCATGATTTCCTGGTTCTTTGCAGCCTCTCCAGAGTTCCCTCTCCCAAATACTGGAGCCATCACAGGAAAACCAAAAAGAATTCCCTGTGCTTGAGCATCTCCCACTAAAGTGTCTGGAAGGGCACTTTTATGATGGGAATATCTTATATATGATGGGAATGCCTTTTTCAATGGACTGCAGAGGGAATTGAAGAGCCTGGAACGTGGATCCCAGAGTTCTTGCCTGGGCACGGAACCATCACTGACCACTGGTCAGGCTGTGGTCACTTAGAGTGACCCTGGTGGCCAGGCTCACCCTGGGCTGCCTGGGGACAGGCTGAGCTTTCCTTCATTCCCAAATATTTCCCTCCAGGCAGGAGCTGTGGCACTCAGGGATGTGAGCAGGGAAAACTTCCCGGGCTCTGGGCCTGACTGGCTGCAGGGAAGGGATCTTTCCAGTGGATGATCTCAGTGGATGTGGCTGTTCCTGGTGGATGTTTCCAGTGGATGTGGCTGTTCCTGGTGGATGTGGCTGTTTCTGGTGGATCTCTCCAGTGGATGTGGCTGTTCCTGGTGGATCTCTCCAGTGGATGTGGCTGGCTTTAATCCATGTTTCCAGTGGCTCTTCCCAATGGATTTTTAGTGCTTCTCTCTCTGCCTGAGGATGAGGGAGCTGCTTTTCCTCCATGGAAGGCAGCAGCTGGAGGTGTCCCAGTGGGAATATTTGGAGCTGTTTGTCCTTCCCACAGGGCTGACACCTCCTCCTGCACCCGTGGAAGGGCTGGGAATTCCAGGGAATGGCCTCAAAAGTCCAGGCATGGAAATGATTTTATAGCAGGGGGCAAACTGCTGGAGCCTCCTACAGGATCCCAGTGTCCAGAGGCTGTGGAGGGGCTGGAATCTGTGGCTGATGCTCAATCTCTGTTTTCTGGAGAATTCCTGTGGTGCAGGATATTCCTGCACAGCTGAAGGGTTTGGGATTGATATGGACATTTCAGCTCCAGGTGTTTTATCCCCCCTTTTATCCTCAGGTTCTGTGGCACTGCAGGAGCCTCTCCATGGGGATGCACTGAGGGGATCCGGGGGCTGCTCTGGGACACTCGGGAGGAGTTTTGGGGGAGCCTCTCCATGGAATGTTGAAGTGTTGGAATGTTGAAATGTTGGAATGTTGTCAGGCACGGAGCTCAGCTGAGGGAAGTTAATTAAGGGAATCAGTGGGGATGGATTTGGAGCACAGATTGTAATTAGGATCCCAATGGATCCCAGCCCAGGAGCTGTGCCTGGCACCTGTCCCAAGGCTTTGGGGCTGGGATGGGCCTTGGTGGCCTTGGAGCAGGGCTGGACCCCCCTCACCCTCCCTGGCTGCTCTTCCCACTCCATCTGCTGCTTCCCAAGGGCCTCCTCCAGGTGCTTGTGGCCTCCTGTGACCCTGCCAGCCCCAGGTGGGGACATCAGCCCGAGGTGTCCGGGGACAGCCACCTCAGGTCACCTCTCTGTGCATTCCCACTGGCCTCAGCTTTGTGATGGGGCCTGGATTTTTATGGAATTTTGTGATTAAAAAAAAAATTTTAATTTAATGGCTTTTTAATGGATTTTAACAGATTTTAATTGGTTTAAAATTTATTTTTATGGATTTTTATAAGGTGAGAAACTTTTTGTTAAGAAGACCCTACTCTTTCCCCAAAATCTTTCCAAATCCCAAAAAACCAGAGGATGTGTCCTCTGCAGTGGTCCCTGATGGTGTCACCTGGTCACAGGTTGGACTTGGAGGAGTTTTCCAACCTCAGTAATTCCATGTTCTGCCAAAAAGAGCCTTGGGAACTGAGGTCCTGGGTTCATTTGTGATCCCATGGGAGATGGGAATACCCCGGTGTTGTTCCCAACAACCCATAAATTCCAGCGAGCCCCAGCTCCTGTCCTGCATCCCTTTGTTGTGTGTGGAGGGAACCAGGGATGGATGGAATCAAGGAGAGGAGAGGGCAGCACTTCCCTTGGTTTATGTACCCACAGAATTCCCAAGTATTTGGAGCTTCTCCATTGGAGTTGATCCATTTGGTGTTGGAATTTGGGGGCTGTGTATCCTGTTAAACACCCACTCAATGGAGATGAATTGGAGCTGGAGGGGGATTTTTATGGATTTATGGCAGCTCTGAGGAGTCCTCCCCATTCCCACAAATCCTGGCACCAATGGGCCATTCCAGGGAGAGGCTGATGGCACAAATCAGGAGAGAATGGGAATATCCCTTAGGGAATTAAACCTGGAGCCGAGTGCTCCTCTGCCAGTGCTGCCAGAGTTTAACTGGAGTTGAAGGCTGGGAATTGTGGGCCACTGGGAATGTTTGATGCCATCCCATAAAACAGATTGGAGAGAGTTGGGCGTGTCCAGTGGCGGAAGCTGGATTGGAAGGGAGGGAAGGATGTGTTGGGAATGTTGAGTGTTTGGAGCAGCTGTTCCAGATTATTGGATTTGGGTTCCTCGTTAGGGAAGAACATTCCCATTAGGAATTAATCTGCCTTCAGAGCGTGCCTGGGGCCGGGATCAGCCGGGAGTGGGAGGCAGCAGCCTGGCAGGGAAGCGGGAAGGCTCCGGCAGAGCCGGAGCTGCTGCCGGGAAACCTCTGCTGCCTTCCCTGGCAGCGCTGCCTGACAAATCCCAGCGGGAGTCTCAGCCTTGGAAAACCCTCTCCTTGTAAACACGGCCCTGACAAGTTCCCTGGCTGTGCTTCCCGCAGCTCCCTGCCCGTCCCTCTGCTCCGGGGGAGACGGGAGCTGCCAGGGAGGGGGGAGGTTTTCCCTGTCTGCCATCGGCTCTGCCGCCCTCCTGACAGCACAAACCCGCAGGGACTGAACCGGCTGCCCTGGCACACGGAGCCGATGCCAAAGCTCGTCCTCTCCAGGCGTTTCCCCTCCGGGATTTTGTTCATTTTTGGAAGAGCTTTGCCTTATGGTCAGGTGAGGGTGGCCCAAATCCGCTTTGGAATCGATGGCTCTGGGATTGGCTCGGGGATTTTTGCATTCTCCGGTGTTTCTGTAGGATTGGAATGTGGATAATGCATGAGGAGGATGCTCTACAGGCTGGGATTGCATCCCCCTCTGCTGGGACTGGCATTTGATTCCTTCTCTCTGGCCTTTGCTAGGAAAGGTCATTAAATCCTTCCTGCCCATTCCAGGAGTTCCCTCCTTTCCAAGGTCCCTCCTTTCAGTCCCCCTGGGAAGGGATTCCTTTGGGGATTCCTCACACCCCTGTGGGCTTCCATTGGGATTTTCTTCCCATCGTTCCATTTTAAAGAATGTCCCACTGCATCCTGCCTGGGAGGACAAAGGGACCACTGGGATGGAGCCCGGGATGGAGCCCGGGATGGAGCCAGGGATGGAGCCCGGGATGGAGCCTGGGATGGAGCCAGGGATGGAGCCCAGGATGGAGCCCGGGATGGAGCCTGGGATGGAGCCCGGGATGGAGCCTGGGATGGAGCCTGGGATGGAGCCTGGGATGGAGCCTGGGATGGAACCTGGGATGGAGCCTGGGATGGAGCCAGGGATGGAATCATTCCTCTATCCCAGTGCCATCAGGACAGGGCTTGTTGCCACCCTTGGCTCAGTGGGAGAGCTGGGAGGCCTGGGAATGGATCTCTCTGGCAAAACCCTGGGAATAAACTCCTCTCTCCTCCTAAACAGGATCATTTCCCCATCCTCTCATGGATGTTCTTGCCCAAACACATCCCAGTTTTTCAGCCCCACGTTCCCCTTCTCCTGGACCCATCTTGAAAATCACTTTGTTTTCCGTTTTCCCACTGTATGAATCCTTTGGATGTGGCGTGTTTGGAAATGTCTCTCTGAGCCTTTGTGTCCCACAATTATGGATAAATGACTGCACAGGATTCCCTCTTTTTCCATGGTTTTATCTCCATCTGACACCTCCTTCCTGCCTCACCAGCCCGCCCTCACTGCATCTCCATCTGCATTTGGAAAAGTCATTCCCAGGCTTCCAATGAGTTCCTTTTCCTATCATTTTTCTCTGGATTAAAGAGATGATTTCTCAGCAGAAAGGTTTTTTCTGTGCATCCTGGTAGGAACTGAATGCCTCATTTTTGATGACTCCAGGCAGGCCTCTGGAATATCTGTCCCAGGCCTGATGGATTCACAGGATTTGTTTATCCAGGGGTTTCTTGGAGCTCTTGGTGGTGGTGCTGTCTGGTTTGTGCCTGGAATCTGTTTGGGATACCCCTGGTCTGAGTTTTAACTTCCCAAAACAAACATTTTCCTTGGCCTTCCCTTGCCTGAGGAAGGGCTCAGGAAGTCACTCCAAGGCAGTTCATGGACTCCGTCCTCTTAAAGGCTTTTCCCAACCGAAACGATTCCATCAAATCCCATTCCACAGACTGAGAATCACTTCCCTTTATGCCCAAGCAGGGATTTTCCAAGGAGCTGTCAAAGGCCCTGTGCTCCATCAGAGGGAACAAATTGGAATTTTTATGGACTGTTCTCAGGGAACGTGTCTGGAGTTTTGTTTCTGGCTCTTTTCATTGGAAGTTAAAGCCTTTCCAAGAGACAGGAGGGGATTTTTCCCCCTCAGCCACACAAACTGAGCTTAAATCATCCTGCTCTGCTTGGGTTCACTGCCTCCAGTGAATCCCAGCCCTTCCCAACAGCTCCTGACGATCTGATAATGCTCTGAGTCCTTTCCTGTTGTCAGGGAGCCTGAAAACAAGAGGAGACTCTGGAAAAACAATGTTGTATGTTTTCCAACCTCAGCTCCCAGCAAAGGGGAGAGGGGCAGGAACATCCTCAGGAGGGGCTGAGGGAACAGGAGAGGGGCAGGACACAGGGAATGGCTTCCAGAGGGCAGGGATGGATGGGATACTGGGAAGGAATTCCTCCCTGGGAGGGTGGGGAGGGGCTGGAATGGAATTCCCAGAGGAGCTGTGTGTGCCCCTGGATCCCTGGCAGTGCCCAAGGCCTGGTTGGAGGGTGGAGGGTGTCCCTGCCCATGGCACTGGATGATCCTCAGTGTCCATATCCAAACCATTCCATGACTCCATTGATCCTGCAACACCACAATCCTGTTTAATGGGAGTTGGAATGAATGCACATGGATTTCTGAACTTGGAAATATCTTTAAATGCCATCAGCAATAATTTCTTGTGTCTTCTTTGGGAATGACGTGGATCCCTGTGGCTGAGAGGTCCCGTGGTTGTCCTTCCCCAGTCCCCACGAGGTCTCTTTTCCTGGGATTGTGATTCCAGCCCTGCTGCCCCTGTCAGGTTCCATCTTTTCCTTGGATAAACACATCCTAACGGGAGCTTTTACAGGGAATTTTTATAGCCATATAAAACCCCAAATTGCCTGGATTTATTTGCCTGCAGACTGTGCCGAGCACAGCAACTCCAAAACCCTCAGTCCCTGGGCTGTTGTTCCCATTCCAGCCGTGTTGTTTTCCCCTGATTTTCTCCACTGCAGCTTTTTCTCCTTGCTGGATTTTAAACTCCCCTTAATGGGACTTTTTGACTTCTGCCTTCAGAGCCCATCTGGAAAAACCCATCCATGGGGCTGCTTCCAGAGGCTCTGCTTCCCTTTCCAGCCTGAGCTGTTTAATCGGTCAGGCAAGTATTAAAATGGGATTTTTTTATTTGGATATCAAATCCTTTTTAAAGGATAAATTGTTTTTCCCCTCACAAACACTTCCTATTTGAATTCAAATATTATTTTCTTTCTCTCCCACCCCACCTGCTTCCCTGGCACTGGGATTAGTCAGGATATGTCAATATTTGAGGGAATAAATCACTGCTGGCTCCAGCTTCTGTTTGGGTTTCTGACTCATCTTGGGGTCAAATGAGCTCAGCAAATGTGGGAGAGATTCCAGAGGGACTGGAGCTGCTCCACACTGGCTCCCCCTGCTCCCAGTGCTCATTGCTGGGCTTTACTGGTTGTTACTGGTTTCCGAACGGGGCTTTCTGGAGTCTTTATCCCAGGAAGCAGTTCTGGATGTCAGTGCAGGGCAGAGGAGGGATTGGTTGGGGTTAAATCTGGGATTTCTCAGAGTTTTCCCATTCGAGGGGGAATGCTGAGCTTGAGCTGAGCCTGGGCCCGACCAGCAAAGATGTGACACCTCTGCTGCCACCAGGGGTGTTGGGTTCCCACTGGGAAATGTGTGTTATCCCACTGGGAAATAATCTGTGTTATCCCACTGGGAAATGTGTGTTATCCCACTGGGAAA
>VWYE01022983.1:24278-52131 GCA_013398995.1 Alaudala cheleensis | reverse complement strand
TCCCACTGGGAAATGTGTGTTATCCCACTGGGAAATAATGTGTGTTATCCCACTGGGAAATGTGTGTTATCCCACTGGGAAATGTGTGTTATCCCACTGGGAAATAATCTGTGTTATCCCACTGGGAAATAGTCTGTGTTATCCCACTGGGAAATGTGTGTTATCCCACTGGGAAATAATCTGTGTTATCCCACTGGGAAATGTGTGTTATCCCACTGGGAAACCCATGTTTACTTGGAAACACATGTCCACCTCGCTGGAAACCTGTGTTCCCCTCTTGGAAACCTGTGTTCCCCTCTTGGAAACCTGTGTTCCCCACATGTCCATCTCACCTGGAAACCAATGTGCCTCCCTCTTGGAAATCCATGTCCATTCCACTTGGAAATGGGTCCATCCCTGTGTCAATCCCACATGGAAATCCATGTTTGCTCTGTTTGGAAAACTGTTCACTGTGTGCCCCACTGGAAAAGCTGTGTTCCCTCCCTTGGAAACCTGTGATCCTCCAGCTGGGAACCCACATGTCCTGCACTTGGAACCCTGTGTCCATCCCACTGGAAAACCCCTGTCCTTACCCTGGAAAACCCTCCCTGATGGAGCCCCATGTCCACCCCCTTTGGGCACAGCTGTCCCCCTGCTTTGCAGTGCTGGTGGTGCCTGGAAGTTCCACCTGGGCTTTGCCAGGAATTTTTATCAGGAATCTTCCCAAAGTAAAGCTGAAGAAGAGCAAAATGATGGAGGAAATCTTCCCTCATTTCCCTGAGTGTTTTTAATTCTTCCTACTTTCCAAGCACTGGCAGAGGGAGGAATTAATGGCATGTTGGATTTTTGATGCCAGGAGAGCATTCCCATGGCAAGGATGGGCTGAGACTCCACCCAAAACCAGGGAATTGTGTGAGGTTTTAGCAGGAGCTTAAGGCCAGTGTGTGTCTGTCAGGACTGACTGGGATGACTCCAGGAGCTTTCCAGCTTTCCAAACAGCTTTTCCTTCCTCTCTTCCCTCTTTTATTTTCCATAAGGAGAGCACAGTGATTAAACAAATGATTAAACCTGGATGACTTTATGTGGATATTTATGAGAATATTTCTGAGGATATTTATGTGGATAAATCCCCCTGACCTGCAGCTTGTGGCTGTTTCCCCTCCCTCTGCCTGCTGGCAATGGGTATTGATTCTGTGGGAAATATTCCCTGATTCCTCTCTTCTTTCCCCACAGGTGTTTACAAAATATGGGAAATGCTACATGTTTAACTCAGGAGAGGAGGGGCGGCCTCTCCTCACCACGGTGAAGGGGGGGACAGGGAATGGCCTGGAANTCCCATCCCATCCCATCCCATGCTCTGGGAGCAAGAGCCTGGTCAGTGCAGGATGTGACACTTTTCTTCCCAGGGTTTGTGGTGGCCCCTTGGGAGCAGCATTTTGGGAGTGCTGGGCTTGGGTGTCCCAGCCCCAAAGTTTGGGATGCCAGGCAGGAATGGCACTGCCTGTCCTGGGAAGGGGTGGCATTTGTGGGTGACAGGAGTGTGGGGATGCCTTCAGGGGCTCTAGCACATCCCTCTCCCCTGGAAAGGCATTTTTGGGAAGCTGTGTTCAAGGTGGGCTCCAGCTGCTCCCTGGGTTTTTCTTCTCCTTGGAATTTGGGAATATTTGCTGCCCTGGGAGTTGTTTGCTGGGTTGGTGCTGTCTGGATGGACCAAGGGCTGGGTTCCTTGGCTTTGGAGCATTTGGGATGGATGGAATCTGTCTAGGAATGAACCCAGCTGGGCTGAGCATCTCCAGAGGAGCTGGAACTCTTTGGTCCTGGAGCAGGAGGTGCTGACCAGGAGAGCTGGGCTGTGGGATGTGCCCCAGGTCCCATGGACTGGGATGCAGCTCCTGGAGTGGGTGTGGAGTTGCTGGGAACACTGGTGCCAGATCCTGTAATGAACCACAAACGATGGGCAGGAGGGTGGGGGACAGGAAGGGAACAGGGCCACCAGGGCCACCAGGTCAGAGCTGCCCTCAGCAGTGCCCAGCAGTGGTGGCTGCAGCTTTCCTGAGCCCACTGTGACATTTGAGACAAAGCATCCAAAAAAACCCGCTGGAAAACTTGCCAGAAGCTGTGTTTGTGTGGCAGAACCCTTCAGGGAAGGGAGAGGAGGAAATCTCACTCCAGGTCGGTGTCAGCCACCCCCTGCAGCACCTCTCAAACTCTGCTTGGAGCAGAGGAGGGATTTGGCTCCATTTGTTCCCAATTCCCTTTTCTTTGTGTGGTGTTTGACTCTGCCAAACACATCCCTGTGGGCCCATCAATCACTCCAGGCTGCACAGGCTTTTAGAGGAGCTTTGCTCCCAGATTCCTGCTCCAAATCAGCCTGGTCTGGCCCAGATGAGGGGGAGGACACAGATTTAGGATAATCATTCCTCACTGAGAGAATTGGTTTGAGGTCTTGTCCTTTTGAAGGTAAAACAGGCTCATGGTGAGGGTGGGAACATGAGGAGCAGCCTCCACTTCAGGGCCTTATCTCCCACAGGGAGACAGAGCTGCCCTGGGGGACAGGAAACCTCCCCAGGGATGGCCTGGGGACATCCCAGAGCTGGTGAACACCTGGAGCTTTATGTTCAACCCCATTGGCGTCTTAAATTGTAGAATCCCAGGATGGTTTNCCAGGAGAGCTGGGCTGTGGGATGTGCCCCAGGTCCCATGGACTGGGATGCAGCTCCTGGAGTGGGTGTGGAGTTGCTGGGAACACTGGTGCCAGATCCTGTAATGAACCACAAACGATGGGCAGGAGGGTGGGGGACAGGAAGGGAACAGGGCCACCAGGGCCACCAGGTCAGAGCTGCCCTCAGCAGTGCCCAGCAGTGGTGGCTGCAGCTTTCCTGAGCCCACTGTGACATTTGAGACAAAGCATCCAAAAAAACCCGCTGGAAAACTTGCCAGAAGCTGTGTTTGTGTGGCAGAACCCTTCAGGGAAGGGAGAGGAGGAAATCTCACTCCAGGTCAGTGTCAGCCACCCCCTCCAGCACCTCTCAAACTCTGCTTGGAGCAGAGGAGGGATTTGGCTCCATTTGTTCCCAATTCCCTTTTCTTTGTGTGGTGTTTGACTCTGCCAAACACATCCCTGTGGGCCCATCAATCACTCCAGGCTGCACAGGCTTTTAGAGGAGCTTTGCTCCCAGATTCCTGCTCCAAATCAGCCTGGTCTGGCCCAGATGAGGGGGAGGACACAGATTTAGGATAATCATTCCTCACTGAGAGAATTGGTTTGAGGTCTTGTCCTTTTGAAGGTAAAACAGGCTCATGGTGAGGGTGGGAACATGAGGAGCAGCCTCCACTTCAGGGCCTCATCTCCCACAGGGAGACAGAGCTGCCCTGGGGGACAGGAAACCTCCCCAGGGATGGCCTGGGGACATCCCAGAGCTGGTGAACACCTGGAGCTTTGTGTTCAACCCCATTGGCGTCTTAAATTGTAGAATCCCAGGATGGTTTGGGCTGGAAGGGACCTTAAAAATTATCCAGTGCCACCCCCTGCCATGGCAGGGACACCTTCCACTGTCCCAGGCTGCTCCCAGCCCCAGTGTCCAACCTGGCCTTGGGCACTGCCAGGGATCCAGGGGCAGCCACAGCTGCTCTGGGCACCCTGTGCCAGGGCCTGCCCACCCTCCCAGGGAACAATTCCTGCCCAATATCCCATCCATCCCTGCCCTGGGCAGTGGGAAGCCATTCCCTGTGTCCTGTCCCTCCATCCCTTGTCCCCAAGCCTCTCTCCAGCTCTCCTGGAGCCCCTTGAGGCGCTGGAAGGGCTCTGAGCTCTCCCTGGGGCTTCCCCAGGGGAACATTCCCAGCCTTTTCTCACAGGACACAACCCTGTGAGTTTCTCCAGGGATACCCAGCCCTGCTCTCCCACCATTCCCACTTTGCTGCCTTTTTGGTGCTTTTGGCCCTTTGGAACCATCTGGGAACGTGCTGGGAACGTGCTGGACTTTTCCATCCCTGTGATTCTGGGGAAGGTGGGTCAGTGTCAGGGGGTCTTTCACTGGAGGGAAAAAAAAAAAAAAGAAAAGGAAAATAATAAATAAGTGAGGATAAAAATTGGGAGGGAAAATGCTGAGGGAGCAGGTTTCCAGTCTGGTCCCTCCACATCCATTGGCATTTGCTCCATCCAAGGGAGGTGGGATGGCAGCTGCTGCTCTGCTCCCTCCTTCCAACAGCTCCCAGACCCTGAGTGTGCCAAAGGCACTGGAAACCTGTCCTGGCTGTGGGCCTTGGACCTGAGGGAGTACAAACAACCCCAAGTGTTCATTTTTGTCAAAAACAATGGAGCTTGTGGTGTCTTTGGAGTTCAGGGCTGACTTTGTGGGAGGATCCTGGGAAGTTCAACATCCCCTGGTGCCCTCCTGCCCCCCCCGACCCCTTCACTGCTCATCCCAGCCAGGCTGAGCTGAGGCTTGGAGTCAGCTCAGGATCAGAGGCTCAGGGAGGAGGTCTCATGTCCCTGGCCCTGGCTTAGAGCTGGATTCTCATGTCCCAGGATCTGAGTTGGTATTGGAGCCTCCTGTTCCTGTTCTTGGGCTATGCTGGATTCTCCTGGGTTGATTTTGGATTCTCCTGTCTCTGGACCTGGGCTGACATTCTGGGCTTGGGTTGCACTGGGAGTTACTGAGGTCTCTTCAAACCCAGAACTTTACAGGTTTCAAGGACAAACTCCACAAACAGAGCTTTGATTTGGTGAAGTGAGGAAGGAGAAGCTCCTGGGCTCATTCCAAGGAGCCTTGGCTGTTCCAAGGAGCTGCTGGAAGGTCGATCCTGGCCTCCAGCAGGAGCCTTCTCCTCTCCCTGGGCCCCTCCGCAGCTGGGACAGCCTGTGCCCATCCCTGGGCACCCTGGGCACCGCAGGAATCCCAAATGGAGCTGAGAGTGGCTGTTGCCATGGCAATCCTGGCTCGGCTCTGCCGAGGTGAGCGAGGGAGTGGATTATTTCCAAATATTTGCATAACAATTTCTGCATGTTCCGAATTCAATTCCTCCCCCCTCCCCGGCTGCATCCATGGATGGCCCGGGCTGGGCTCTCCAAGGGGAAGCTCTGCCAAGGACAAGGAGCTCCATGGGAATTCCAGCCCTGGAGGTGTTTAATATAAATAAATAGGGCAGGAGAAGTGAGTTTACTCCTTTATAAGCCTTTATTAAAAAGCAGATGGCTCGAGGGTTCCAGGGATTGTGCCTACACCGCTGCTCTGCCAGGGAGGAGGTGTTTCAGACCTGCCCTGCAGCATAGGTCTGGGAGTCCAACCTCACGGGAGCTGTAGGATCTTGGTATGGGCTCGGCTGGTCTAGCGTTGTCAGCTTTATTGGGTTCTTTTGAAGTCATGGCGAGATGGAGGGTGTGGGGGCCGGTAGTATCAATACAGATACTGGGGCCCTGTCTGTATGATGGTACTCTTTATATTCTTTAGTTTTGATTAGGCTTGNGAGGTGGGCTTCGAGACTGCGAGACCAGAGGCCAGAGCTCCACGCGGCCCCAGGGCGGCTGCAGACACCTGGGGGTGTGGACAGAGCAGTGCAGCGGGGAGGGAATCTGAGACCCGGCCCCCGCGGGGTCCGGGCAGGGGCCGGTGGGCAGAGACCAGCGGGGAGCAGGGAGGGAACCCAGGACTCGGCCTCCGCCTGGTCCGGGCAGGAGCCGCTGGGCAGAGACAGGAGACAGCCAGCACCGGGGCCACGGGCTGTGCCGAGCCGAGGGGAAGGGGAGAAGGCGGCCGGTACGAGCGGCCCCGTGCCTTGCCCGAGGGGAAGGGGGAGGAGGTTAGCTCTGCCAGTGGTCTTCTCGGCAGCAGGGAAGGGAACTCTCCTATTCAGGGCTTCTTAAAACTGGGGTACAAATCTCAAAACTGGAGTACAAATTTCAAAACTGGGGTACAGAAAAACGCAGGGTACAGAAAAACCTGGAACAGAAAAACAACCCGGGACCATCCAGCCCTTAAAAACTTCTAACATACACAGTTAGACATTTCAACATAATATTCCAATCTGGGATCTTATTTATCTCAGTGTTCCAGGGACAGAGGGAGATCCATGGGATGGAAGCAGCTGGGTTTCTCCTTCCCACGGAGTTCCTGTCTCCGTTGTCACTGGGAGGGTGGCTCAGGTTTCCAGGGAAATGTGGATCCCCTGGATCCCTGGCAGTGCCCAGGGCCAGGCTGGAGGAGCCCTGGAGCAGCCTGGGATGGTGGAAGGTGTCCCTGCCCTGGGATGGGTGGCACGGGAGGCTCCTCCAGGTCCCTTCCAACCCCTGAAAATCCGGGATTCCCCAGCAGGAGGCAGGAATAGGAGCAGTTTCCCAGCTGTGTGAGGGGCCTGGCTGCTGGGAAAGCAGGAGATGAAATTCCTGCAGCAAACAACCATCAGGATTCCCATTTTCTTTATTATTATTTATTTTTTTTAATTCTGGCTGTTCAAGTGCCCAAAGCAGACCCAGAGGATGCTCCAGGATGTGCTGAGGGCACCAGGACGGGCTGGAGATTCCTTAGAGCAGCTCCTGGCCAGGCCTCAGCTTCCAGCTCAGCCTGGAGACCAGAGGGATTGATGGACAAAACATGGGAATGTTTTCCCAAGGATTCCCTCACTGCCTGCTGAGCAAACCCCCTGTAGGACATTGCAGGCTCCTGCTCTCTCCCAGCTGCCAAACCTCCTTCTGATGGCTAAAAAATCCCCTCTGCTAGGGTCAGAAATCTGAAAGTGGCTATAAATGAACATTCCCCCTGTTTATTAAATCCAAACAATCTTTGGATTTTAAGGAGACTATCCCTCCCAGGAATTCCACTCATCCCACACCACCAATCCCAGGGGCAATCCAAGCCTGGAGCAGCTCCTGTAAATCCCTGGGCAAATGGCACAGCAGCTTCTGCTCCATCACAACAGAGCCACAATTGCTTTTTGAGCCCTGCCTTGGCTCTCCCCTGCTCCAGGAGAATTCCAGAAGCCCTGAAGAGCAATTCCCAAAAAACCCAGGAGTTTGTGGGGTTTGTGACAACCTCAGAGACCCAAACCTGAGTAACCTTTGAGCTGCTGCTCCTCCCAGGGGTTCGGTGCTGCTCAATCAAATATTAATTAATTTGTAGGGGCAGAATAATTTGGGGGCTGCTCTGGTCACCAGGGGCTGCTGGGAGGTGACAAACAGGGATCTGTTCTCCCTGGGAATGCTGCCTGATGCAGGGAATTCTGGCTGACCCAGGGAATCCTGGCTAATTCAGGGAATTCTGGATAATTCAGGGAATCCTGGCTGACTCAGGGAATTCTGGATAATTCAGGGAATCCTGGCTGACTCAGGGAATCCTGGCTGTCCTCAGGAAAAGGGCCAGGACACAGCATATTTTAGGTGACACCAAGTAGCCCCCTAAAGGTCCCCCTGCCTTGGGTGGGCAGATCCAAGAGCAGATTTTCCTATTCCATAAAAAGCCAACAACTTCTCCTGGCTGGAGCCCCTCTGGGTTATTCCTGCCCCAGCCCCTTTTCCCTTCTGGGCCCCATTCATTCCCATTTTCAGAAGGATGAACAGCCCTGAGCCCCTGGGTTTGGGGGATTTTCCCAGTTAATGCTTCCTGGAATGCCCAGCCTCTGCAGGAAGCAGGATTTTTCCTGGGGGTGGCTTTTCCCAGCTGATTTTTAACCAACTTCTCTGGGAATTCCATCCCAGCCCCTCCCCACCCTCCCAACCAGGAATTCATTCCCAATATCCCATCCATCCCTGCCCTGGGCAGTGGGAAGCCATTCCCTGTGTCCTGTCCCTCCATCCCTTGTCCCCAGTCCCTCTCCAGCTCTCCTGGAGCCCCTTTAGGCCCTGGAAATTTCCTTGGAATTTCTCCTCTCTGGAATTGTCCCAGAATTCTGTTCAACCAAAGCACAAATCAAACGCAGGAAAATCCTTCCAGGGCTGTGGATGCTTCAAAAGCTTCCTTTAAAAAAGAAAAAAAAAAAAGCCCCAAATTCAAGGAAATGTTCATTGAAGGCAAACCCAAAGGAATCCAAACCCTCTGGCTTTGGGAATGTGGGAAAGCTGAGATAAGGCCCTAAAAAGCAACGGATGAAGTGTGAAAATGAAATCTGCATTTCCAGCTTTCCTTGGAGCTTTGCTGCTGTTCAATGCCCACAGCTGAAATGAGAACCCTCGAGGAGACAGGAGTGTTTGGGAATACATGGGAAAACATGGGAAAAACCATGGAATCTGGGCTGGTGCCACCAAGGGGACAAAGTCTGGGGCTGTTCCCTGTCCCAGGACCTCTAAAGGTGTTGGCAAACGTTGGATTTTTATTCCTGCTTTTTCCAAGCACTGGGAGCGAGGTCTCAGAGCCTGGGGTGAGGTTTGGGGATGTTCAGGTTTTTCCTGGGAATCACTGAGATCATTCCCTGCTCCCAGCCCTTCCCTGGGTGGCTCCTTTTCCTTCCTGGAGGAGCTTGGAGCATTTTAATCAATCCCAGGGAGACCCCGGGAGATTTCAGGGCTGGAAAAAGCTTTGGAGATAAAAGTCTCTTCCAAAGGCTAATTAAATTTAATTGGATTAATCCCTTTGGCTCAGGGATCGTGCTCCCATTTTGTCCAGTTGAGACCTCCCTGGTGCTTCCTGAGGGCAATTCCTGAATTCCCAGTGCTGAGGAGGCCTTTCCCTCCTGGGAAGAGTTTCCCACTGCTGGGAATGGTTTTTCCGTGCTGGAGAGGCTCGGGAAGGGTCTGAGCTGAGCAGCAGCAGGAGCTGGCTGTGCTCTCACAGCAGCATTGCTTGGGGCAGCTCTGGAGGAACACAATCATCTGATCTGGAATAGGAAATGATCTGTTCTGGAGCAGCAGAGAATCTGCTCTGAAAGGACAAAGACTGTTCTGGAATATTAAATAATCATCTCTGGAGGAGCCAAAAAAATGCTCTGGAGGAACAAAAAAAATCTGCTCTGGAGGAATAAATAATCTGTTCTGGAATATTAAACCATCTGCTCTGGAGGGACAAAGAGTCTGCTCTGGAGGGACAAATAATTTGCCCTGGAAGAAAAAAGAATCTGTTCTGGAATATTAAACAGTCTGCTCTGGAGGAATAAATAAACAGCTTGGAAAGAGCAAAGAATCTGCTCTGAGGGACTAAATAATTTTCTCTGAGGCAAAAAACAATCTGCTCTGGAGTATTAAATAATCTACACTGGGGGAGCAAAGAATTTGCTCTGGAGGGATAAAAAAAAATCTGGTCTGGAGGAAAAAATAATCTGGTCTGGAATATTACATAATCTGACCTGAAGGAGGAAATAATTTGCTTTGAAGGAATAAAAAATCTGCTCTGGAGGGACAAACAAGCAGCTCTGGAATATTGAACAATCTGCCCTGAGGGAACAATGGAGCTGCTCCCAAGGGCTCCTGGGGCTCCCCTGGAGGGGCAGAGCTGGGAATGGCCCCCTGGGCTTGGAGGGGATGGAGGGGAGGATGTGTGGGTGTGGGGGGACCCACTGGGGACAGAGAGGGACAGTCCAAGGGCAGGGAGAGGAGGATGGACCCGGGTGAGGGAAAGGCACCCAAATCCACGGATTTGGCCTTTTTCCTCCTGTTGTGCCATCATGGAGTGAGGGAAGCTTATCCTGTGCTTTGGGGACAGCTGGGGACAGTTCCTCACAGGGGCTGTGGGGGGTGGCCCGGGTGGCCTCCCCAGGGCTGTGGGCACAGCTGCACCCTGGGGACAGTGACAGGAGCCAGGGTGACCTGAGCTGCACCTGGGCCCCTTCCCTGTGCCCTGCAGGCCACATTCCCAACCCTTCCTCCTGCTCTGGACCAGCAGGATGGGCCATGTCCTGGCTGGGACAGGCTGGGGACAGTCCTGAGCTGGGACAGGGGACAATCCTGAGCTGGGAATGGGGACAGTCCTGAGCTGGGACAGGCTGGGGACAATCCTGAGCTGGGGCAGGGCTGGGGACAATCCTGAGCCAGGGAACCGCGGGGCAGCAGCCCCGGGGCTGGGGTGGAGCAGGGTCACCAACCCCGGGCACAAACGGGGCTGGGATGGAAATTCTGCCACCTCCAGCAGCCCCGGGGACACCCTTGGGACAGGGGCTGTGCCTGTGTGGATTCAGCCCTGGGAATGTTCGTGTTGTGGATTTGCTGTTCCAGGAAAGGAGGGAAGAGCCGTGGGCGGGGTTTGGCCGAGTGTGGGGATCCCTCCCGAGGAGCTGCTGGGATGTTTTGGAGTGGGAGCAGTGGGAAGGGGTTTGTGCATGGAAAAGTCTCTCTTCTGTCCGTGGAGGTTCAGGGTGAGGGAAGGAAGTTGGAGGTGTCTGGACGGGGGATGGGAGAATGGAATTTGATGTCGACCATCCCAAAATGTGCCAGGCAGCAGAGACAGAATTCCTGGTCTTCGTGAGGAAAGATGGCTTGGAATCTTTATGGAATTTCTCACCTTGGAAAAGCCCTCTGAGATGAGTCCAACATCCCCCAGCACTGCCACTGTCCCCAAGTGCCACATCCACATGGGTTTAAATCCCTGCGGGAACAGGGACTCCACCACTCCACACTGGACAAACCTCTCCATGAAGGAATTTTCCCAATATCCAACCCAAGCCTCTCCTGGCACGGCTGGAGGCTGTTTCCTCTTGCATGGAATTCATGACTGGAGAAAAAGGGCTCTGAGCCAGCTCTGCTCTTCCTTGGGATCTGCTCACCTTGGATCCACCCAGGGGACCTTCAGCTTTCTTGGAATTGTCACTTCCAGGGAAGGATCCCATATCCCCTGTTCTGCCCACATCCAACATCTCCCCAAACCCAAAGGCTTCATCCAGTCCCAGTCTGGTCCCAGTGGGGAGCAGAGGATCCCCCAGTCTGCTCCTCCAGCCCCCAGAGTGTTCCCCTGAGGGCTTCTCTCCATCATTTTTCCAACCTTTTCCTCCAAGTCCTGCAGGCCATGGAGACTCCCTGTAATTCCAGGCTGGAGCAGCTCACAACGCACATCCCAAGGGGCAGCAGAGGGGAAAATGTCAAAGCCCCTCTTGATCTGTCCCCTCAGCGGGGGCTGGGACCTGCCTGGAGTGTCCCCAGGTGGAGGAGCTCGGGTCGGTGTCCTGGGATAACCTGCTCCAATCTGCATCCTTCGCTCTCCCCACTGTTTTTCCTGCTGGTGGAAATGTTCTGCTCCCGTCTGGTGTTTGCCTGGGAATATTTATAGAGAGGATCCGGAGCTTTCCCCTCGCCAGACACAACCCAAGCTGTGCTGGACTCCTCCCAAGTCCCGCCTTTCCTGCTCCTCTTCCCATCCCAGCCACTCCTGGGGTGCTCCTTTCCCTGTCCCCATCCATCCCCCCGTCCCTGACCAGAGCTGGGGTGGCATTTCCACTGCCAGGGCTCCTGGAGTCCCCTCCCGTGGGGTGTTGGAAGGTGGATCTGGGAGAGGAATGGGGTGAAATCCAGACTGAAGCCACCCCACCCTCCATAACTCCTTAGAAAGGGATTTTCCATCTAAATTAGTCAAGGGATGGGGTGTATGGATCATCACCATGGTGACCATTGGGATTGATGGTCAGCTCTGAGGTGCACAGAAGATCAGGAATTCCCTTGTTTGGCTCTGAATCCATCAATATTCAGCTCTACCTAATCCTTATCCCAGTGCTGGATTTCACCTCCTGCTGTTTTCTCCCCATTCCTTGAGCCCCTTCCAGTGCCAGCCCCACCATTCCCTGCCCAAATTCCCATCAGGCTGGCACTGATGGATATTTTGGTCTCCTTTTCCCTCTCCCCAGCCCAATTCCAGCAGCCTGAGCTGCCCGGAGCTTTCCCAGGCTGGTTGGGAAATCCTGCCCCTCCAGCTGCCCCCCAGGGCTGGGAATGCCCCGTGGGTGGCACCGAAACTCACTGCAAATGTTTTTATATTTCCATGTATTTATCCATAAAATCCTCCATGGGGGGTGGCAGGAGGGGACAGGGCTGGGGGGACACCTGGGGACATTGGGGGACAAAGGAAGGGAGGGAGGTGCTGCAGTGCTTTGGGATACAGAGAGGGAAAGTCCTTTCCTGCAGAGGAGAAGCTCCAGGAAGAGCTCAGAGCCCCTTCCAGGGCCCAAAGGGGCTCCAGGAGAGCTGGAGAGGGACTGGGGACAAGGGATGGAGGGACAGGACGCAGGGAATGGTTTCCCACTGCCCAGGGCAGGGATGGATGGGATATTGGGCAGGAATTGTTCCCTGGGAGGGTGGGCAGGCCCTGGCACAGGGTGCCCAGAGCAGCTGTGGCTGCCCCTGGATCCCTGGCAGTGTCCCAGGCCAGGCTGGAGCAACCTGGGACAATGGAAGGTGTCCCTGCCCATGGCATGGATAGGTTTAAGGTCCCTTCTCGCCCAAACCATTCCAGGATTCTGTGATCTCCCTTTTATCCTTATTAAAAAAAGGCTGGACCCCTGGACATTCCAGTCCCATCCATCCATCCATCATCCATCCATCCATCCATCCATCCATCCCCCATCCACCATCCCAAAGGGGCAGCAGCACTGCCAGGATCCCTCCTCATCCCTGGGAATTCTGCTTCCCTCTGGCTCCTCCACCCACCACAATCAGCAGCAGCTTTTCCCTGTTTAATTTTTCAGGCTGTTCCAGGGGAAGCAGCGGAGCTCCTGGAGGGGGAGGGATGAGCAAGGTCTGGTTCTGTGCCTTTCAGAGCTGTTTTCCCTCATTTTGATTTATTTGGGATCCTGCCAGTCCCCGGGGCAGCAGCTGAACAAGGCTGGCAGATGGGTGACACCCCCGGCTCTGGGTGCTGGGAACATCCCTCCCTCCCTCCCTCCAGGGAATCTCTGCTCCTTCCCCTCTCCCTGCTCCTGCCAGCAGCTCCCAGGGATGCTGCAGGTACCGGGATGGCTGTGGACATTCTGGCTCTGCTCCCTCCTGCCCCCTCACTGCCACACGGGATTCCCAAGGGATACTGAGGGGGGAAGGACATTTTTGTTCCTTCCCCAGCATGGAGAAATCATGGAAGCAACACCCCAGGATCATTCCTGCCTGCCCTGGGATGACCCTGCCAGGAGAGCAGGTTAAGGGACACTTGTTGCCTCATTTTAATGATTAAAAATATAGTTTTTTAGGGAGGAGCAAGGAGCTGGAATATTGAATTCCTGGATCCTGCTCATCCAGCAAAACCTTTCCCAGCCCTGGACTGGAATCCTGGTGCTTTCTCCTGCTCCTGGATTATGTAAGGAGCTTTTTAATAATATCCATGGAGCTCTGGATCTTTGGCTCTTGTCCCTCCTGTGGTCACCCTTCACTGCCACACAGGATTCCCAAGGGATGCTGAGGTGGGAAAGGGATTTTTATTCCTTCCCCAGCACAGAGATATTGTGGAAGCAGCATCCCAGGAGCATCCCTGCCTGCCCTGGGATGACCCCCCAGAGAGCAGCTTCCCAGACATTTGTTCCCTCTTCTTAATGATTAAAAATTACCCTTAATAGGACACGAGCCAGGAGCTGGAATATTGAATTCCTGGATCCTGCTCATCCAGCAAAACCTTTCCCAGCCCTGGACTGGAATCCTGGTGCTTTCTCCTGCTCCTGGATTATGTAAGGAGCTTTTTAATAATATCCATGGAGCCATCTGGCCCCAGATTTGGGATGCAAATGCAATATGTTCCCTAAAAATAGCACAGCGGCTCCGTGGGGTTGTACAACACCTCCTGCTCCTCGGGAAGGGAGGGAGCTGGGAAAGGAGGGAGCAGGGAAAAGCCTCTTCTCCAGGCTGGGGAGGAGCTGGAGGAGCTCTGGAGTCCCAGCTCCTGCCCCTTCCCTCTCCATGACCCAGGGATGGGGTGGAAGGCACCCAAATAAAGGAAAAGTGGGAGATGACTCAGGGACTTCTGTAGGGAAGCTTTGGCTCCCAGCCCAGGGTAGGTGGGAGCTGGGATTTGTCCTGGATATTTATCCCAATTTATGCTGTAGGAATTCCAGAACCATGGAATGCTTTGGGTTGGGAGGGAGTTTTAAGTCCATCCATTGGGCAGGGACACCTCCCCCTATCCCAGGTTCTCCCAGCCCTGTCCAACCTGGCCTGGGACACTTCCAGGCTGGAATTCCAGAACTGCTAGAGGGAAGCATTGGCTCTGTGCCCTCATCACTTGGGATCAGCCTGCAGAGACCCCTTTGCTTCTTTCCCAGCCTTTGCTCCATCCCAAATTCCCTCTGAGTCTCCCTCTTTTGCTGGCAAAGCCGTTTTTCCTCCTCTCTCCCATCCCTGCCATTCTCTTCTCCCTGAAGCAAATGGAAACGACATTTTTTGTTTGCAGAGCTGTCATCCTGTGCTGACAACTGGGATGACTCCAAACCTCCCTGGGCAGCCCATTCCAGTCCTGGCCACCCTTTCTGGGGGAGAAATTTCCCTAAATCCAAGCTGAGCCTCCCCTGACACAGCCTGAGGCCATTTCCTCTCATCCTGTCCGTTTTTCCCAGGAGAAATCCCCATCCATCAGCTGCCTCGTCCTGTCTGGGAGTTGTGGAGTCAGAAGGTCCCCCCCGAGCCTCCTTTTCTCCAGGATAAATTAATTCCCTTGGATCCAGCTGGGCTGGGCTCACCCATTCCCCACACAGCCCCCAGGACGTCATTCCTGCTGTATCCCAGTGGGAACAGCCTCTTTTCCCAGGTGGATGTGGCAGACATCTCCCTTTTATCCAGGAGGAGATGCCTTGTCCCTGATTGCTCCTGGAGCTCAGCCCACAGCAACAACACCCCCACTGGAGCGAGTGGTTTTCCCTGGAAAAGCTTCGTGGCCTCATCTGGGATCAACTCTCAGATTCCAGCTTCACCTCCCCATTCCCAGGCAGCTTCCAGGGAACTCAAACCCCAATTCCATGGAAATCAGAGGCTGCTCAGGGCAGCCAAACTGGTGAAGCTGGTGCCTTCACAACTCCACGTTTTCCCTGGGTGGGATTGCAGCTCCTGCTTCCTTGGAGCCACGTTTCCATGGCAATTGGATTTTTTGTTTTAATCTGTAAATCTTTGTCTGGGGAAAATGGGAGCCTTAGGAGTTTGGTCAAGATTCCTGCCTGGATATGGAGGGGCTGGAGGAGCAGGAGACTCTCTGGGAGCACAGGGGACATCCAGGGATCCCCTGCTCAGCAGGGGCTGGGAGTGACCTGAGGGCACAAATCCATGTCCCGTGTGCTTCCCGGGATAATGAGGAGTGTGGGAATCTCGGGGCTGGTGGGAACAGGGAGCACACCCAGAGCTCCTCGGGCTGCTCCATCCCAGTGCTGGGAATTCCTGCCCTTCCCAGGGGTCACACAGGAGGTGGGGCAGTTCCTGGGAAGCAGGGGAGCCCTGGAAGGTGGGGGATCACTGGGAAGAGTGAATTCCTGGAAGACTGGGAATCCCTGGAAAGGTTGGGGATCCCTGGGAACTTGTGGGAGCCCTGGGAAGTTGTGGGAGCCCTGGGAAGTTGTGGGAGCCCTGGGAAGAGGGAATCCCTGAGGAGCTCTGGGAAGAGCAAATCCCTGGAAGGCTGAGAATCCCTGGAAAGGTTGGGAATCCCTGGGAAGAAGGGGGAGCCCTGGCTCATCGTTTCCATGGTGATACCAAGCAAAGGATGCTGGAAAACCTCGGGATGAACTCAGCATTCCCAGGGCATGTCTGGCCCCTGCTCCAGGTCCTTCGTTCCCAGGGAATACCGGGAATCCTGTTCCCACAGTGCCCTCCAGGGATGCACATCTGGGCTCTCTGCCAGATGTGGCTCCTGGGGCTGCCCCCCCCCCATCCCCGGGCCCCTTCTGGGGTTTGGGGACACCGGGGGGTGGGAAGAGCCCTTGGAGACACTTCCAGCCCAAGGAATTCCTTGGGAGGTTCCCGTTTTACAGAGGAGAGGCTGAGGCCAAGCACAGTGAAAATCTGGGAGAATCCAAACCTGTCCCAGCTCTGTTCCCTCTGCCCAGAGCAGGAGAAGATTTATAGGAATGAACTAAGGAATTCCCAGATGGAGCTGTGTGGGACCTGCTGTGGCTTTCTCCAAGTGGGAATTTCTCCCCTGAAGCTGCTGGCTGGGGATCACAATTCCAGAGGATAACAATTCCAGAGGTCAGGAGAACAATTCCAGAGGATAACAATTCCAGAGGTCAGGAGAACAATTCCAGAGGATAGTAATTCCAGAGGTCAGGAGAACAATTCCAGAGGATAACAACTCCAGAGGTCAGGAGAACAATTCCAGAGGATAGTAATTCCAGAGCTGTGGGATAACAGTTCCAGAAGTGAGGAATAACAGTTTCAGAACTGGGGATAACAATTGCACCAGAAACACCTCCCAGCTCTGGCTGTATCCTCATTTCCCAATAAATCAGTGCCATTAAATCCAGCTGTCCATTCCCAGGGGGAATTGGATGTGCTTGGACAGGACCAGGCAGGGTGACAGGGAAGCTCCCAGCTTTGGGCAGCACTTGGGATTTTAATTCCCGAATTTTCAGGCCTGAGCTTGGTCCCAGCTGAGCTCTGCTGGAGCTCCCTGCGGAGTTTTCCAGGGATGCTCTTCCCAAAAAGAGTCATGGAAAGGCAGCAGCAGGACAGGAAGCTGAGCTTCCCTCTGCAGCCAGCTGGGAGCAGGTGCTGAATTAATCCCGGATTTCATTCAAGCTCCTTTAATCCTGCAGGGAAAAGAGCAGCTCAGGATTTGTTGGGAGGCACTGCCCTGGGAGCAGGGATGGATTTAATGTGTGGGGAAATGCAGTTCTCAAGGAATTTTGGATTATTCCCAACCTGGAATGTGCTAAAACCTGAATTTCCAGGCTCTGAGAGTGGGGCTGGAGATGAAGGAAGTGTTTGGGCTTCCCCACATCCCAAAATGAGGTTTAAAACTGGGACGTGCCAAATGCCAAGGAATTGGGATTGATTTTGAATTTATTTGAGCCAATCCAAAGATTTCAGGGTTATGTTTCCCCACATTGATGGGTGATTCCAAAAAATGGGCTCAGGATTCGTTGGGTGCAGGAATGGATTTACTGGATGGAAAAATGCAGTTACCCAGGAAATTTTTATTATTCCCAACCTGGAATGAGCTATAAACTGAATTTCCAAGCCCTGAGAGTGGGGCTGGGGACACATGAAGTGTTCCAAACATTCCAAATGAGGTTAAAAACTGGGAGGTGCAAACCAAATCCCAAGGGATTGGGATTGATTTTTGTTTCCCTGAGCAAATCCAAGGATTCCAGGATTCTTTTTCCCCACTGTGATGGGTGTTAATAAAAATGGGAAGAGAAGAGCAGTGGCTCAGCCCCAGAGCTCCAGGAGAGATTCCCAGAAAAAGCCATTCCAAATGATGCTAACATTGGGGAAAAATGGGGGAAAATCTGTCAAATTGGAAAAAAAAATTGTCAAAAATTTCTAAAATTGGAAATATGAATAAAATAAAGGCTGGGATTTTTTCCCTGGGACATTGAGAGCCCTCTCCAGTGCCAAGGGTTGCCATGGAGCCCTTTGGGATTTGCTTTGTCCAGGGAAAATTCTTTCAGCAATGAATGACCCCAGACCCAGATTTTAGTGCTGCTGGGCCCTCCCTTTTCCCACAATTCCAGGGAATATTTAATCCCCACTAAAGCTCCTGAATCCCAGCGTGGGTGCAGAATATCTGGGATGCAGTTAATGGGTTCTGATCCAGGCATTTCCATTCAAGCTGGGCTTTTGACTTCCCTCTCCAGCAGCAAACAGGAATTTGGGGAGGAATAGATTTCTTAGGAGAAGGGACAATTTTTCCAAGCCAATTCCATGGGTTTTGTTTCATCCTTGTGCAGGAAGAACAAGGAAAGCTGCCTGGGGTTGGCAGCCCCTCTAAAAAGTCCTGTTTATTTTGTTTCCCTGTTTATCATCACTGATGGAATTCTGCAATTGTGGGGTTTGATCCCAAAGCTTTTTCCATGGTGTGACCTTTCCCTCCCTTTCCATGGCTTCATTCCAGGATTTCCCATTTAAAATTCCAAATCCTGATGTTTTTAAGATGAATTTGGATACCTGCAGGCTGGATCTTGGTGTGGATGGACAGGGATTTACCCATGGATAGACCCCTGGGCATGGGAAATCCATGGAATTAGAGCTGGGGCAGGTGCAGAAATGGGCAGAGGAATTCTGGATGGAAAATATTTTGGGAAAATTTCTGTTGCCCAACAAATTAAACTAAATAGGAGTTTTTTCATCTTAGGTGTCAGGGAATTACTGAGGGAAGCAGATGGAATCTCCTCCGGAGTTCTGGAAGGGGATCAACACCCGGCAGAGCCGTGGGGGTGGGTGGGATTGGCAGGAGCAGGAAAAACGGGAATAACTGCAGCTGGGGGAGCTGGGGGAGCTTGGGAAGGGTTTGAGCCTGCACTGGTCTGGGATTTGGGGAGCTGGGGCAGACCCTGGGATGCTGTGGGGCTGTGGAGGGGATGGGATTGGGATGGGATTGGGTTGTTCTCCATCACCAAAGGCATTTGGGGAGAGCTGGCAGAGGATTGTTCCCAAAAACTGTGGGAATGTGTGCTTTGGGGCTGGGGTTTTCCCAGGACTCTGGCCTGGGGTCTCCAGAATTCCAGACTCCTGGATTAGCCCTTGGCCATGGCTTTGCTGAGCTGGGAGGTGACACCCTGGAGGGGCTGGAAGGGAGGGGATCTGGATGCTCCCGTTTATCCTGGCAAATCCCAACCTAAACCCATCCCCACCTCTGTTTGCCTTGGCAGCTCCTGGGTCAGCAGGGTCTGTTTAGGTGGGATTTTGGGAAGGAATTCCTGGCTTGGAAGGGTGGGGAGGCCCTGGCACAGGGTGCCCAGAGAAGCTGTGGCTGCCCCTGGATCCCTGGAAGTGTCCAAGGCCAGGTTGGACATTGGGGCTTGGAGCAGCCTGGGACAGTGGGAGGTGTCCCTGCCATGGCAGGGGTGGCACTGGGTGGGCTTTAAGTTCCCTTCCAACCCAAACCATTCCATAATTCCATGATCCTGTGAGGAAAACCCTCCTGGGAGAAAGCAGCAGATCCCTTTGGCACTGGAATTAAATCCTGAATTCCTGTGATCCACAAAACTTCATCCAGTGTCCCCTCTCCTTGTGCCCTGCCCATGACCTCCCAACCCTCTTTGTGCAGATCCTGGAGAAGCAGCTCCAGAGTTGGGAATGCTTGGGATTTGCTGCTCCCAAGATTCTCCCAGAGCTGTTTGGAATTGAAATGCACAGTGAATTAGTAGGAAAATCCCACAGAGTAGAGGGAAGCTGAGGAATGATTCATCCTCCAAGAGAAACTCCTGGGATGTGGAGATGGCACTGGTGGCCACCACCATGGATCCAGATCCATGGAATATTCCAGGTTTGGGCCAAATTGGGCCTTGTTAACAACTTCCTCTGTCACTGCTGTGTCCCAGGTGGAATCTCGGGTTTGTTGGGATGTGAGAGCAGCAGGAATCCCGAGGAGAGGAGGTGACACCCCCGGGTGTGGGGGACAGGAGCCCACAGGGCTCATCTCATCTCATCTCATCTCATCTCATCTCATCTCATCTCATCTCATCTCATCTCATCTCATCAGTTCTGCTTCCAAAGCCACCTTGTGACTTTTGTCCACTTGTTTTAGTGAAAACAGGGACTGACCTGGAGTTACTCCACAGGGATTTGGGATGTGGAGACCTCCCATCACCCCAAGCTCTGAGGTGTCCAAGCCCAAAAGGCTTTTCCAGCTTGGAGCAGCCGCCAAACCCAAAATCCCTTGAAATTGAGGACATTTTTTCTGTCATTTCCTGGCCAACATTCCCAAGTGGCCTCGGGCTGTGTCAGGGATGGAACAGCAGAGGGGCATCCATGAATCCTCAGCACTGGAGCCCTCCTGGAGAGTGGGAACAGCTCGGGTTGGGGAAGGAGGAGTTGAGGTTGGTTTGTTTTGGTGATGTGGGAATGTCACCAAAGTGTCCTGGAACCAAATTCCAGCTGCAAAGGGGAGGTCCCCTCCTGGTTTCTCTTCCTTGGAAGTTCAGGGCAGGCTGGAGCTGCTGTTCCAGGGAGGAGCTGGGATCAGGAGCCAGGGATGCTCCTGGTGCCGATGGAAGGTGATTTGGGATGGGGCCCAGGAGGGTTCTGCTCCCAGCAAATCCTGCTGCTGGATTTCCTCCCTCAGTTCCAGGGATCCAATCATCCAGGTGGGAACATTCCAGCTGTTCCTGAGCTCCTGAACCTCCCCCTTCTCTTCCAGAGGAGACGACGTTCGAGGCTGGAGTCAAAGTGCAGATCCACAGCCAGTCCGAGCCTCCCTTCGTGCAGGAGCTGGGATTTGGGGTGGCCCCTGGATTCCAGACCTTCGTGGCCACCCAGGAGCAAAGGGTGAGTCCCAAATTCCCGTTCCACCCCAGGATCCCTCTGGGAGAGGTTCCTTCTCCGTAATTGATGCCTCCTGAGATGCAGCTCCATCATTAATGGAGTTTTTGATGCCCTGCTTCAAATTTCTTGGGATGAGGTCAGCTTTTCCAGATTAATTCCCATGGGTTCCTACAGTCCTGCATTCCCATAGTTCCCTAAAGTCCCACAGTAATTCCATCTCCAGGAGGGATTTCATCAATTCCCTGCTTTGCTCTTCCATGGTTGGAGTTGAGCCATGGCAGCTCCTGGTGGTGGGTCCTGTCCAACCCACTGGGGTTTTCCCAGAAAAAACACATTCCAAGGATATAAAAAGAGGCAGGTGGACAGTGTTTCCTGATGGAGAACAGCAGGAATTTTTCAGGTGACACCAAAATACCCACAGGATTTATGACAAACTCTGCTGGGATACCTGGGAATCATCATCTTCCATGAATCCCAGCAGTGACACGTCCAGACGGATGGTGGATGGATGGATGGATGGATGAGGGATGGATGGATGGGGATGGATGGATGGATGGATAATGGATGGATGGAGGGATGGATGGATGGATGGGGAATGGATGGATGGATGGATGGGGGATGGATGGATGGATGGATGAGGGATGGATGAGGGATGGATGGACAGGGATGGATGGGCAGGGCTGGAAAGGGCTGGACAGGGCATCATGTGGTGCCTGATGCTCAAAGATTTTGGGAGCAGCTCCTCAAGCAGGACCCACCTGGCAGCTCCAGCAGTGATTGAAAAGATTTGTTTTCCTTAAAAATCCCATCCTGGACAAGATTTGGGAGCAGGGCTGGGAGCTGGAGCCTGCAGAGAGGATCTCAAGGACTTTGGGTTAAATGGGTGCAAATTCCAGAGCTTTGCTGCAGCTGCTGGAATCCTTCCCCACTGCATTGCCAGCACTGCCTATTCCAATATTTCCACTGAAAAATGCGAATTCCAACCAGGAGACATCATCCAGATGAGAGAGAGGGGGAAATATCCCTCCCCAACTTCCCCCTTCCACATGGGAGACGTAGAGGACAGAAGAACTGATTCAGGGCCTCTCAGCTGCAGGGTGTCCATTTTTCCAGGGGTTTTGCCAGAGTTTTGCTGCTGGGAGAGGGAAGGGCTCATTCCTGGGATTTTCTGACTGGTTTTAAATCATCTGAGGGCTCCAAAGCCTTTTCCTAGGAGAGATGCAGGAATCTCCAGGATTCAGCTCCCACCCCAATCCCTCTTCCCAGAAAGTCATTTGTAACCTAATTACAGCCATTAATAACCTCCTCTAATTAATTATCCCTCGGGGACCTTCTGGGCTTCCCCCACCTTCCCAATGTGCAGCTTTTATCCCAATCCCTGATTTAGTCTGGGTTTTTCCAAATAAATCTCTCTGCTGGTGTTGCTCCTTTAATAAACCAGAGCCAAAGGTGGGACAGCTCCAGGAAAATCCCCCAGGGACTGAGCCCAGGCAGTTACTGGGATCCTGAGCCAGAGTTTGGCACCCTGGGCCATAAAAGAAATGATCCTGCAGCTGGAAAAAAACGGGAATAAAGCTGGTTTCCCATTTCCCCACTCAGAGCAGCCTCAGGGAGTTAAAAGCTCTTTTTCTGGGGATAAAAACTGCAGAGTGGGGAAGATTTGGGATGGTGGGAGCTGTGGATCCTCTGTGGGACAGAATTTGGGGTTCATTCCTGGCTCTGGAATCCTTCCCTGTGGCCCTGCTCAAATCCCTCCCTTCTTTCCCCATTCCACTCTGGAAATCAGAGCATTCCCTGGGCTTTGCTCCCTGATTTTCTGCCTTCCCAGGGCTGCAGCTGCTCAGCGCCAGTGAGGATTCACATCTTGGGAGCAGGGGATAAATCCTGGCTTTCCACCCAGAGCTGCCCCAAATCCCCCTGTGCAGAGCCAGCTCTGGCTCCGTGGCTGGGATCTCATTAAATCTCCCTTCACAAGGAGCTCTCAGGCTGGAAAAATGGGAATGAAATCAGCTTTGCTCCTCCTCCTGCAGTGCCTGAGCCCTGTGGTTCCTGCAAGGAGACACTTTTGGGATGCATTTCTCACTTTGGGAGTGAAGGCAGGAGCGACCTCGGGAGCATCCTGGGAGGGACCTGGCAGTGTCAGGGTTGGGAATGCTGAGTCAGCAACAAAAACTCCTGAGAAAGCAATTCCAGCAGGAGGTTTGTCCATAAAATGTGGTGGATGGGTTGAAGAGGCCAAGCTGCTTCTGGACACGTGGCCAAGGGAGATGTTTCCTGGTTAAAAAAAAGTGGGATTGTTCATCCTGGAAGAGACATCAGGGGTGACTGAACTGTGACCTTCCAGGACCTGAAGGGGCTGCAGGAAAAATGGAGAGGGAATATTTCCAAGGGATGGAGGGACAGGACACAGGGAATGGCTTCCCACTGCCAGAGGGCAGGGATGGATGGGATATTGGGCAGGAATTGTTCCCTGGGAGGGTGGGCAGGCCCTGGCACAGGGTGCCCAGAGCAGCTGTGGCTGCCCCTGGATCCCTGGCAGTGCCCAAGGCCAGGTTGGACATCGGGGCTTGGAGCAGCCTGGGACAGTGGGAGGTGTCAGAGGGGGTGGCACTGGGTGGGTTTAGGGTCCTTCCAACCCAAACCATTCCAGGATCCCAAGAAATCTCAGACTGGAGCAATCCCTGAAGCTCAGGGGAGCCAGGGCTCCCTGAGGGAAGCAGGAGGCAGCACACAGTGGATGATTGGAATGAGACAGGAGGGTGTGGATGGAGAATCCTCCCTGGATCCCCCTCCATGCCTGAGTGCAGGGGAAAGGAGCTGGAATGGTTCCCATGGGTGTGGGAGCCTGGAGCTGCTGCCCTGGGGCTTTCAGCCCATTTCCCATGGGATGAACCCCCACGGTCCCATCCCAGCCCTGGCTCCCTGTGCCTCCCACAGGGGTGCTCTGGGATCTCCAGGAGCGTTTCCATGGCAATTCCTGAGGGGATGAATGAGGTTTGTGTGCCCATGAAAGGGAGCTGGGCAGGAGCTGGGCACAGGGGAGGATCCATCATCTCCAGAGGGATCCCAAGGGAGGCCAGGACCTCCTGGAATTGAGAATTGCCCTTCAGCTCCCAGCTTTGCATGGATCCCCTTCCATTTTCCCCTTTCCTGGCACTTTTGGGTGAGCCTGGTGTTGGAATCTCCCCCTCCAGGCCTTGGGAAGCTGCACTATCCCTGCAATATTCCCCTTTTCCCTGACCATGGCACCAAGGCTGGGACAGACACACTAAAATCCATATTTTTAAGGGCTGATCCCATGGAGAAAGAGCAATTCCTCCTTCCTTCCCCTTTTCCAGGCTGGTTTTTCCAACCATCCCAGCATCACCCAAAGCTCTTCCATCAGGAATGGGATCAGACTTCCCAACAGAGCTGCACAGGACATTCAGGGAGGATGGAAAGCACCTGGAAAAGGACAATTCCTGCCATGATGGCCATAAAGATTTCAGAGACTTCAGTGAAGCCCTGGGTTCCGAGTTGGAATCACCCAAAGCTCTTCTCTGGAGACTCATCCCCTCCCGAGGTTTTATGGGATAGAGAGCAGAACCACAGAACTGCAGTTCCAGAGTGGGATTAGAGAGGCAGGAAAATGGGATTCAGGGCTGGCAGTGATGGCTTGGAAACCCTGAAACCCAGTCAGAATTTGGGAATGAAGAGGAATTAAAGAACATTTCCCATGTTTGAAGTGTTATTTTACAAGGGATGGGGTGCCAGGACACAGGGAATGTGTGTCCAGGAAATGTGTATTCCTTCCCAGTATCCCATCTATCCCTGCCCTGTCCCTCCCAGTGCCAGAGGGCAGGGTTGGATGGGATATTGGGCAGGAATAATTCCCTATGAGGATGGGGAGGCCCTGGAATGGATTTCCCAGAGAGGCTGTGGCTGCCCCTGGATCCCTGGCAGTTCTCAAGGCCAGGCTGGACTGGGCTTGGAGCAGCCTGGGGTGGTGGGAGGTGTCCCTGGGGTTGGAATTGGAGCTTTACTGTCCCTCCCAACCCAAACCATTCTGTCATTCCATGGATTTACATTTCCCAACCCTTGCTCCAAGCATTTTGTCCCACCCATGGCCTGACCCCTCCTGGAAAAAGGCTCACCCCCTGACCCCTTTGTTCCCCTCGAGCCCACAAACTCTCCTAGTGGATTCCTTCCAGTTTATCCTTAAATTCTGAATTAATTCAAGAAGGAGATCCCGTAAAACCAATCCCACAGAACCTTCATGGCACAGGAGCAGTTGGAAGCAGGAGATGGAAGAAAACTTTGAATGTGTAGGGCAGGAGAGGGGCTTTGGTTGGAAAACAGGGTTGGGAGGGAATCGGGAAGGGATGCAAAGGAAAATGGCTTTGGAGGGAAGGGATGGAGATGAGGCAGAGCCTGGAAGAGGCAGAGGTTGGGAAGGGTGGTCGGGAAGAGCCACTGGATCCAAGGATGAGGGAATGGTTTGGGTTTCCTGCTCCCCCTGTACCCTGTGGAAAAGAGGATTTTATAAAAAGGTGGAAAAGTGGGGACAGGAAAACTTCAGAGTCCAGTTCCCCCCACCCTCCAAACTGGGCTCCTCCAGAGTTTGGGAACTGAGCCCAACTAATCCAACCAGAATTTTCTGGGAGAGTGAGGGGGAATGGCTCCCTCTGGATGTGGCAGGGAATGAGCAGGAGGAGGGGCAGAGTTTCTTGGAGCAGGGCAGTGGGGAATCCCCATCCCTGAGGGATTTCATCCATGTGGATGTGACATCTGGGGACATGGGGCAGTGGTGGCCTAGAGGGAACAGCTGGACTCGATCTCAGAAGGCTTTTCCAACCTTTGTAATTCCATAATTCCCTGTTATTGGGAATTTAAGGCTGATTTTGCACCTGAGCCTCAGGCCCAGCTCATCCAGGGGGAGCGGGAGTGGGAGCAAACCTGGGATGAGGCTCCAGAGGGGCTGCCCTGGACTTTCTATGGATCTCCAGGAGGTTTCAGTGCTGCTGTCCCTGTTGGGTTTGCAAAGAAGGATCCTGGAGCTCCAAAATCCCATTTTTCCCTGGGCACTTGTGGGCTCCATAACACCCCTGAGCTCTGCTCCAGGGCAGCTCCCAGGGGCTGGAAGGGTCAAATTCATCCCTTGAAACCAATTCCTCAGGAAGGGAGCAAATGGGAAGGAACAGCCAGGATGGGAAAGAAGCTGGAGGTGCAAACAGACAATTCCAGCACCATTAACTGGGAACAATTCCAGCAGCATTAATTGGAGCTGGGATCAGCCAGCTGTGGCTGCTCTGGGTTTTTCAGCATTTCACAAGGGCTGGAGCTGCCTGGGATGGAAATTCCATGAAGTTGCTGGTGTTGGAGGTCTCATTAGGAACAGAGGGTTCTGGTTTCATTGGGAATGTTCAGGTGGGGATGTTCAGGGAGGGGTTGGATCCTTCCTTGGGATCGCTGGAGTTTGGTGCCATCAGCCACGTGAGGGGTCTGGGCAGGAATCGCTGCTGGATCCATCCCAGAGCCAGAGGAAAATGGGGCAGGGAAAGGTTCTTCCCCCAGAGGGTGCTGGGCACTGCCCAGGCTCCCCAGGGAATGGGCACAGCCAGAGCTGCCAGAGCTCCAGGAGTGTTTGGACACTGCTCCAGGGATGCCCAGGGTGGGAATTTGGGGTGTCTGTGCAGGGCCAGGGGTGGGACTCAGCCCTTGTAGGATCCCTCCCAACTCAGGATATTCCAGGATTTTATGAAACTGCCCTGACCTCTGCTGGGATCATCTGCCCCACATTTCCCTGCTTGAGAAAATGAAACAGGCAGGGAAAAACAGGGACAGCACTTGCAGTTAATGCAGGAGTGACCTCTGTGGCTGCAGGCAGATGCTGGCAGCCCCCGGGAGGCTCCGTGCCAGGAGCAGTGTGGAAAGGCAGGAATGTGGCCAGGGAAAGGCTGTGGCAGGAGCTGATCCTCCCCTGGCCCTGGGATCTCTCCCCTCCAGGTTTTCCAAGCTCATCCCCTCTTTTCCTGGCATCTGGGACAAGCAGGATCCATCCAGCTTCCAAAGAGTCATATCTATTTTTTCCCTTCCCCTTTTAGCACCTGCCAGCTGGGAACTGATCCCAGTAATCCTGGAGAAAGCCGGGATCAGGAGGGTTGAAAAGTGTTTAATTCATTAATTAATTATTAACGACTGCAAAAGGGCCAGGCCGGGAGTTTGTCACCCTCAGTCAGAGGCTGGAGCTGGATTTCCCTACGCAGGAGCAGGAGGAGGAGCCCTTGGGAAGCTGCCAGGGAGCACAATTCCTGCAGGATCCGAGGGCAGGGATGCTCCTGCTGCCTTTTCCCTGCTTTTCCTGCTGCTTTAATGTGGTTTGCTCCCACTTTGGAGGCAGCAGGGGAGGATGGAGGGAGCAGCTCCACACCCTGGGGCTGATCCAGCCCTGGATCCCTCCCACCAACCCAGAACTGGGATAGTCTGCAAGAAAGGAAAGGGATTCCCTCAGGAGGATCCGGAGGGGCTGCAGGGAGAGGGATCAAACCCAGTTAAGTCTCTCCCATTAATTCTCTCCATGGCTGAGGGCTGGGATTGCTCCACCCATCCTGCTCCTGTTCCTGCCTCCTTGGGTGCCTTTCCCGGCGTTCCAGCAGCTCCAGTGCCAGAGAGCAGGAATCAGGTCTGAAATGAGTTCAGCGGTTCCAAGGGATCAAGGCTTTGGATGGAAAGGCTTTTCCTGAGGTTTCAGCCCTGGTTTGGCCAGGAAGGGATTCATGGGAGCCCTTGGGGATGGATTCCCTCTGGATTTCACCCCAGAGGTTCCTGTGCCAGGCTGGGAGCAGCAGCTGGGAGAAAACTCCACACATTTCCAGGGAATGTGCAGATTTTCCTGCTTGGGGGGGGCTTTTCCAGTTTGTAAAGGGGAGTCTGCCAGGCAGAAATTCCAGCTGATCCTTCCACAGCTGCTCCCACTCTCCAGATGTTCATTGTCACCTGGGAGTGTCACCTCCAGGACGTTCATTGTCACCGGGGAGTTCGAGAGAACTCCTCAGGGACAGCTAGTCCCGAGGGAGTTCTCCCGGGAATCAGGGAGCTCCTGGGAGGGGGGGATGCCCTGAGGGACTGCAGTGGCTGCTCCTGTGACAGAGGAAATGTCCTGCCCTGTCCCTGTCCCTCTCTCTGGCCCTGGCCCTGTCCTGCAGCTCATGTCCCTGTACCCATTCCTGTCCCCCAGTTGATGTACTTGTCCCTGTCCCCAGATGATGTCCCTGTCCCCAGCTGACCCCCTGCCGCTGTCCCAGTGATGTCCCTGTCCCCCACTGACATTTGTGTCCCTGTCCCTGTCCCCAGCTGATGTCCCTATCCCTGTTCTTGTCCCCAGCTGATGTCCCTGTCCCCAGCTGATGTCCCATTTGTGTCCCTGTCCCCAGCTGACCCCCTGTCCCTGTCCCCAGCTGACCCTTGTATCCCTGTCCCTGTCCCCAGGTGACAGACGTTTGTGTCCCTGTCCCCAGGTGACCCCCTGTCCCTGTCCCCAGGTGACGTACCTGTCCCTGTCCCCAGGTGACGTTTGTGTCCCTGTCCCCAGGTGAC
>VWYE01022983.1:0-24129 GCA_013398995.1 Alaudala cheleensis | reverse complement strand
TCCCCCCAGGTGCCTTTCCCTTCCCTGTCCCCAGGTGCCCCCCTGTCCCTGGCCCCAGGTGACGTCCCTGTCCCTGTCCCCAGGTGACGTTTGTGTCCCTGTCCCCAGGTGACGTACCTGCCCCCGCCGTGGGGCGAGTGCCGCTCCCCGGAGCTGGGCCTGGCGTTTTTCCCGGTGTACAGTGTCACCGCCTGCAGGATCGACTGCGAGACCCGCTACATCGTGGAGAACTGCAACTGCAGGATGGTGCACATGCCAGGTCAGGGACAGCTGGGGACACCAGGGGACACCAGAGCACAGCTGGGGACACCTGCAGGGACAGCTGGGGACACCAGGGGCATAGACTGGAGGGACAGGCCATGTCAGGGACAGAGACACCAAGGGGACACTGGGGGCTGGGCTGGGGGTACCTGAGGGAAGGTGCCCGAGGCTTTTGGGAAGGGCTGGACCTGGAGCCAGCAGGGCCATCCCTGTCCTGGGGGATCAGGGACAGCACAGGGGGAGGCAGGGATTGTCCAGCCCTGCCCTGGCCTGGGGCAGCCTCACCCAGAGTTCTGGGGCAGTTTTGGGCCCCACAAAATCAAAAAAGACATCAAAGAACTCAAAGGGTCCAAAGGGGGGACATGAGGATGGGGAAGGGTCTGGAGGGGCCACACAAGGAGCAGCTGAGGGCACTTGGAATGTTCAGCTGGAGCAGAGGAGGCTGAGGGAAGCCCTCAGTGAGCTCAGTGTCCTCAGGAGGGGCACAGAAGGAGCAGCTCCAATCTCTGCTCCCTGTGACAGGGACAGCACCCAGGGAATGGCTGGAGCTGTGCCAGATGGGTTGGGATGGATTTTGGGAAAGGTTCTTCCCCCAGAGGGTGCTGGGCACTGCCCAGGCTCCCCAGGGAATGGTCCCAGCCCCGAGGCTGCCAGAGCTCCAGGAGTCTTTGCACTCCCAGGGACGCCCAGGGTGGGGTTGTTGGGGGGTCTTTGCAGGGCCAGGGGTGCACAGGGTGATCCTTGGGGGTCCCTTCCAGCCCAGGATGTTCCTGATTCCCTGTGAAATAGGGGCAAGCCATGGAAGAGATCTGGGTCTCATTAAGGTTGGAAAAGACCTCTGGGATCATCAAATCCCACCTCTTTTAGCTCCAGTGCCACCCTGGGTTCTGTTCCCAGCAGGAAAAGGCCCCTGTGGCATGTAGAGGTGGGGACAGCCGGGGTCACCTCCTGCAGGAGGTCCCTGGGTCCCCATGGAGAGCCCGGTGTCCCCCTGAGATGGCTTTGTCCTGTCCCTGCAGGGGACGCTCCCTTCTGCACCCCGGAGCAGTACAAGGAATGCGCAGAGCCCGCGCTCAGTGAGTACCGGGGGAATGAATCCCTGCAGCCTGGGGAGTGCCAGCAGCCTGGATCCTCCTGGCTGGCAGGAACAGGGGAGTGCCAGCAGCCTGGATCCTCCTGGCTGGCAGGAACAGGGGAGTGCCAGCAGCCTGGATCCTCCTGGCTGGCAGGAACGGGGGGATCTGCAGCCTGGAGAGGGTTGGGATTAGCCCCAGCTTGCTGGGAAGTGCTGAATGCAGCCTGGGATGAAGTTTCTCCTGGTTCTCCATGGGGCAAAGGGCTCCATGAGCACAGAAACCCTCAGGATCAGGGGAGCCCCAGGAGCCCCTCTGGGGCTGGGTTTGGGATGGAGGGACCCATTCCAAGTCTGGATTTAGGAGACTCAGCCATGAGTTCTCCAAGCTGTTGTTGATGACAGAGTGTGGCCTCCAGCAAGGAGCCTCTCCAAGGTGGTGAGAACTGGGATAAACTGGGAGAGAAATGTCCAGGAGTGGCCCCTCAGCCCCTTTCTGGGAGGGATAATCTCTGCTCCATGTCCCTGCTCCATGTCCCTGCTCCATGGGATCCCGCCCTGCTCCACGTCCCTGCTCTGTGAGCTCCATGCCTGCCCCCCTGCAGGTCTCCTGGCAGAGAAGGACAGCAATTACTGCATCTGCAGGACCCCCTGTAACCTCACCAGGTACAACAAGGAGCTCTCCATGGTCAAGATCCCCAGCAAGACCTCGGCCAAGTACCTGGAGAAGAAGTTCAACAAATCGGAAAAATACATCTCGTGAGTGGGGGAGGACCTGAATTCTTTTGGGTTTTGGGAGGGAAGTGTCTGGAAAACACCCAGACCTGGCCAATCCATCCCCAGCACAGGGATGTCCTCCAGCGAGAGCAGAGAGAAATCCTGGAAGGGATGAGGTTGATTTCTTCTCAGTAGAACAACCTGAGTTCCTTCCCAAGGATTGTCCTCGTGGGAATCCTCCAGTCCCACCAAAAAAAGTGCAAAGTTCCCCAGTTCTGCTGGTCCTGGTGCAGATTTGTATCTCTGGACTGAGGTCCTCAGACCATGGAGCTCTCCCAGCCCTGGGCATGTGATTGCCATGTGTGGGAAGTGAGAGTTGTTCCAGATCCTTTGGATTCTGCTTCACAGAATCACGGAATCATGGAATGGTTTGGGTTGGAAGGGACCTTAGACCCACCCATTGCCACCCCTGCCATGGGCAGGGACACCTCCCACAGCCCCAGGCTGCTCCAAGCCCCAATGTCCAACCTGGCCTTGGGCACTGCCAGGGATCCAGGGGCAGCCACAGCTGCTCTGGGAATCTGTGCCAGGGCCTCCAAACCCTCACAATCAGGAATGACCATCCAAGGAAAGAGTTCCCAGCAAAGTGAGATCCCAGATCCTGAGAAATCCTGGGGAAACCTTTCCCAGCTGCTCCAAAGGCACCCAGAGCCCTCAGGGTGCCCTGAGCTCCTGCTCTGCACCAGCTCCAGGTTCTGTGGGTTCTGAAGACCCCAGGGAGAGGAACAATCCAGACAAAGAGGAAAAAAGCCCCAAAATCCAGTTTTTCCCTTATCCCAAAGACTGAGCCAGCAGTGGCTCCTGGGCTGATGTTCTTCCCCTTTCCACAGAGAGAATATTCTCGTGCTGGACATTTTTTTTGAAGCACTCAACTACGAGACCATTGAGCAGAAGAAAGCCTATGAAGTGGCAGCCTTACTTGGTAAGGGGGAACTGGGACCAGTTTGGGGTCTCTGCTGGTCTGGGAGGGACAGAGGGAGGCTGGGAGGGCTCCACAGCCTTGAAACCCCCAGCAAGGCCCCACCTCTACTTTCCTCACCCCACCACAGCATCCCAGGAATGTCCCCATGGATACTCCGTGTGTTCATGGAAGGTTCTGGAGCTGCTCCATCCCTGCCTGCTCCCTTTTTTGGGAGATTTTGGGGCTGGGTGGGTGCCCTCTGTGGTGCAGGTTGTGGAGGGCATCCCAAACCATCTCCCCATCACCTCTTCCTGCTCTGAATCCACCTTTTCCAGCCAGGCTTGAGCTCTTGGCCTCCAGCTGCTTCGTGGGGGAGGAGACCCATGGAAGGTTCTGCTCTACCCCTGTCTGCTCCCATTTTTGGGAGGTTTTGGGGCTGGGTGCTCTCTGTGGTGCTCCCTGGGCAGTATGTGGAGGACATCCCAAAATCACATCTCCATCACCTCTTCCCTGCTCCAAATCCACCTTTTCCAGCCAGGCCTGGGCCCTTGGCCTTTGGGTGCCTCATGGGAGAGCTGCAGGAGACCCTGAGCTGCTCAGCCCCAAATCAGCTCCAGCTTTGGGGTCCCAGCTGCAGATTTGGGATTGGCCCCATTGGTTTGGGGTGGGGGTGAGCTCTCCCCAGTCCTGCAGCCTCCCTGAGCCACCCCAGATCCCTGGATCCCTCTGGAATACTGGGAGTGCTCAAAGCCTGAGCTGGGTCACCCCTGGGGCACAGAGGTGTCCCCATGTCACCCCTGAGGGGTGGCCCTGCCAAGTGGCCCCTCAGGAGCCCTTCTGCACCTCCTGGGGCTTTTCCAGGAATTCCAGGGAGGAAGAGGAGGCTGCTGGAGCCTCTCTGACTCAAATCCCATTTGCATCTCACAGCACCCTCATTCCCAAGGCTCTGGAGCTTTGGGAAGAGCCTCATCCCTGAACCTTTTTCCCAAGTTCAAAGTCTCCAGATGATTCCCTGGTGTGAATCCAGAAGGACCCCTGGGATCATTCTGGGTTCTCACTTTGCTCCCAAACTCTTTCCCTCTTTCCTCTCTCCGTGTCTCATGGACACCCCTGGAAAAGGCCCCTTCCCACCCTCACCCAGGGGTGCCTCTGCTCAGGGCTGTTCTCCAGCAAAATCCATGGGATTTGCCTTCCCTGAGCACCACATCCCATCACCTTCCCAGCAGATTCCTGGGAATCTCCTCAGCTTCCTCCTCCACCCTGGGACACTCAAGCAGAAGCCAGGAGATGCTTCCCAAAAAACCCAGGGCACCTCCCTTCCCACTTTTACCAGGCTGGGGTTTCTCCTTGCCTCCAGGGACATTCCTTGTTCCCAGCACCTTTTCCAGAGTGGGAATTGGGCTCCCTGGGATGCAGCACTCCAGGCTCCATGAGCAGGAAAGCCATGCTGGGGCCATTGCCGGGATGCTGCCAGTGCCAGGGGAGATGCTGCTGCTCCAGGGGGGATCCCCCCCTTGGAGGGTGGCAGAGCCCGGGGGCCCTCACAGCCTGTCCCCTGCAGGTGACATTGGTGGCCAGATGGGGCTGTTCATCGGGGCCAGCATCCTCACCATCCTCGAGCTCTTCGATTACCTGTACGAGGTAAGGCCTTCCCAGCCTGGCATCTGCCATCCTGGAGCCCCTGATCCCAGGATTTCCCATCCTGGAGCCCCTGATCCCAGGAATTCCCATCCTGGAGCCCCCTGATCCCAGGATTTCCCATCCTGGAGCCCCTGATCCCAGGATTTCCCATCCTGGAGCCCCCTGATCCCAGGATTTCCCATCCTGGAGCCCCCTGATCCCAGGATTTCCCATCCTGGAGCCCCTGATCCCAGGATTTCCCATCCTGGAGTCCCCTAGTCTGGGATCTGCCATCCTGGAACCCCTCATCCTTGGATTTCCCACTCCTGGAGTCCCTGATCCCAGGATTTCCCATCCTGGAGTCCCCCAGCCTGGGATCTGCCATCCTGGAACCCCTCATCCCTGGATTTGCCCCTCAGCCTGGGATTTCCCACTCCTGGAGCCCCTCAGCCCAGAATTTCCCAGCACTGGTTCCCCTCATCCCTGGATTTGCCACTCCTGGAGCCCCTCATCCCTGGAATTTCTATTCCCTGGGAATCCCAGAGCCCCCACAAAATCCTGTCTTTCCAACCTGGCTCATCCAGCTCTCCCACAGCCCCATCCAAGGGTGGGAACAGCGAGTTTTATTTCCATGGGATGTGAGAGTTGTTGATTTAATGTGTCCCAGTCCAGGCTGGGGACATGTCCCATTCCAGGGAAGGGAATCCCACAATCCCAGCTCTGAACTCACTTCAAATCCTCTCATTTTCAGGTTTTTTGGGATGCTGACTTTATATTTTTATATTTTCAGGCAATTCCCCCCATCCCTATCCCTCCTGGGCAGCTCCAGCATTGGTGCCATTAACCAGGAATAAAAAACATGGAAAAATTCCAGACATAAAGCTCAGAGAGCAACAAAAGCTGAGCCTGAATTTAGAGCTTGGCCTGGATACCCAAATATTTCATTAAATTTGCCTTCCCTGGATTTCTTGGGGATTTTTCCTAAGTAGGCCATAAGAAACTTCACAAATTTGGGATTTTCCTCTCTGTTTTCCTCCTTTCTTTGACATCTGCTGATAAAATTTGTCAAATGTGGGGCTTTTTGCTGTTCCTTTTATTGTTTTCTTCTTATTTGGGCTTAAAATTCATTTTGTTCCCTCGGAGAAGCTCCCTGGGGATGCCCCAGCCAGGGGACTCTTCCCATTCCCAGGTATTTAACCCCCAGCAGCCAGAAACAAAGGAATAAAATACCTTGAAACTTCCAGAAAATCCACACAGTTTTTCCCTCTGCTCAGAGTTTCACAAAGGGGGGGTCAGCACCTCAAAAACTTGAGTTTTGAGCCAAAATATTTGGAGATTCTGGGAATGATTCTGCAGCAACCAGATACAATTTTTTTTCATGGATTGGCCAAATTTGGGGGAAATGTTGATCCTAAAGAGGCTTCTTTTGTGATCTACTGAGCTCTGTCCTCATGGTCCTGAATCCCCCCCACACTTCCCTGCACCAGCCCGGATCCACATTCCTTAGGAACTGACCCAATTTTTGGGGATTTCAGGATTTCAGCTTTCTTCTTGCTGGTTTCATTTCTCTTTTCTCCCAGTGGAAGTTTTCCAGTAAAACACTTCCCAATTTTTATGGGATTTCCCTGGAAGCCAAATCTTGCAGCAGCAGGAAAGTGAGGGGGCTGTGAAGGGAAATGGAGCTCACAGAGCTGGGAGCTTTCCCTGAACCCTGAAAGTGTCCAAAAAATGGGATTTTTCTGGGTTTTATTCCTCGTAAGAGAATTCTGGAATAGTTTGGATGGAAGGGACCTTAAGGATCACCCATTCCCACCCGTGCCATGGGCAGGGACACCTCCCACTGTCCCAGGCTGCTCCAAGCCCCAATGTCCAACCTGGCCTTGGGCACTGCCAGGGATCCAGGGGCAGCCACAGCTGCTCTGGGCACCCTGTGCCAGGGCCTGCCCACCCTCCCAGGGAACAATTCCTGCCCAATATCCCATCCATCCCTGCCCTGGGCAGTGGGAAGCCATTCCCTGTGTCCTGTCCCTCCATCCCTTGTCCCCAGTCCCTCTCCAGCTCTCCTGGAGCCCCTTTGGGCCCTGCAAGGGGCTCTGAGCTCTCCCTGGAGCTTCTCCTCTCCAGGTGAGCACCCCCAGCTCTCCCAGCCTTTCCATGGCTCAGCCCTTGGAGCATCCCCCTTCTCCCAAGCCTTTGGAATGCACCCAGCAGATCCCAGTGCTCCCTCTCCCACTGCAGCCTCTCCCCACCTTAACCCCGGCTCTCTCCTCTTGCAGCTGATCAAGGAAAAATTATTGGACCTTCTTGGAAAAGAGGAAGAGGACGGGAGCCATGATGAGAACGTGGTAAGGAGAGAAGGGAAAATTCCCTGGGAATGCTGGAGCTCTTCCCACATGTCAGGATCCAGTCATTAAAGTTATAATTAGAGATGCCTCTGCCCCAATTAAGGTGGGACCAGATGCCAGTGGCAACAGTCTGGGGTTTATTGGATACTGAATGTGAGAGAGAGAAAAGGGAGAAGAAGCAAGGGGAAGAAATGGAAAATAGTTGTGGGAGCAGAAACAGAATGAGAGACAGAATAAGGGAATATCACCATCCATGGATGCCAGCAATGCTCCAGTGATCCTCTCCAGCTGCTCCTGGTGGTGGGATGCCCCCAGGAGCTGATGGGTTAACACAGCTCAGGCACCTCCCTGCAGGGGTGGGGTTTGCCATCGTCCCTTGGCACAGGCTCCAGGCTGGGTGCATCCCCTGCAGTCCTGCAAGGCTGCAGGAATGACTCTGGGCAGATTTTGGGGGTCTTGGATGGATTATGACACCCCCCCAGCTGCTTCTCATGTGATCTGGCTTTCCCAGGATTGGGGGTTCCAGAGTTTCTGTGAGGGAGGGTGGGTGGTCACTGACAGAGCTACACCCAACACCTCCCACCCCTCGTTTTGGGGGAGCAAACCTGGCTCCTGCAGGCTCTGGTCTCCCCAAACCCAGCCAGGGAAGAGTCTCTGCTGTCTTTGGCTTTCCTGGGGGTGCATTCCTCTCCCTCAGCCTTTTTGTTTCTTGCCTAGGCCTGAGATGATTAAAGAACAGATTTTCCCTTTATCTAATTTAGTGGTTTAACTTCCAGTCAAAATCCAGTCAGGCATCTTCAGGGAGGCTTCTTTGGCTTTAGCTTCTTTATCGAGTTTTTGTTATAATGAGCAAAACTTTATCATCAGTGTTAGAGGCACGAGCTGTTTCAGTCTCTGACAGCCCCAAACCCAGCCAGGGAGGAGTCTCTGCTGCTCCTGGTGGGTGCATCCCTCTCCCTCAGCCTTTGTTTGAGGTTTCCCTTGATCCAACCCCAGCAGTTTGACTTTGTCTTGGTTTGAAAGACAGGTGTCTGCTAGGGAAAGCCAGAGCCCTCCCCTTGCANCCCGGGCACACGAGCAGATGGTGGGAGGTTTCCCAGGAGCGGAGTCGATGGTGACAGTGAAACTCCTCTCGCAGCAAGCGAAACTGCCTGGGCGTCCTCTCCTTGAAGTGCCAAGGGCAAGAGTGCCGCCCCCCCCAGCCCTGCCCCCTCCATCCCTTTGCTGCCCGAAATCTTGTGTTACCAGGTTCGGTCTTCCCTTCCCTGGTTTCTTTTGTCTTTCGTTAAGTACCGACAATCACTCAGTCGTTAGTGTCTTAGCAACTTAAGGGAAAAAATTCCAAAAGGCAAAACAAAAAAAAGAAACAATTCTAACCCCCAACAGACTTCCAGCCCAAAGCTCTGCGGGGAGGTTTCTGTGGCTGTGGCTCCTTTATCCAGCACAGCTCAGGGTTTGAGGCACGGGCTGTGCCAGCCGCTGGCAGTGCGGGAGGCCCAGGGAGCCTGCAGAGCTCTGGGATAACACATTCCTGCTTTTCCACGCAGAGCACCTGTGATCCAGTGCCAAACCACTCGGAGAGCCTGAGCCACACTGTGACCGTGCCCCTGCAGGCCCCGCTGGGGACACTGGAGGAAATCGCCTGCTGACCCCGCCCCACCACAGTGCCCATCCCCAGGAAGGAAAACTGCACAGGGAAAACAGGGACCCAGCTCAGGCATGCACCAGGGGGAAAAAAAAAAACAGATGGGGGAAAAAAAATACTGGGGAAAAAAAATACTGGAAAAAATTATTTTAAAAATCTATTTAAAAAATAAAAAAAAAAAAGAAGAAAAACTCGCTATGCATTAAAAGAATATAAAAATAATATAAAAATATAAATTCTAAATATACTCTGCCCAAAGTGAGAGGCGCCTTGGACCTGACTCCTGTTGTCCTTTCCTCCTTGGGGGGGTTTGGCTCCAAGCTGGGAAGCAGCTCCCAGGCTGGGAGAGCTGGGAATGTTCACCTGGAAAAGGGAAGCTCAGAGAAGAGAAACCTCAGAGCCCCTTCCAATGCCTAAAGGGGCTCCAGGAGAGCTGGAGAGGGCCCTGGCACACGGGATGGAGGGACAGGACACTTCTTGGGATCATCCAAACCTGAGCAGCAGCAGCAGCAGTAAATCCCGAAGGAAGCATCCCAGATATCCTGAGCTCTGCACGCCAGGGCTTTTCCTGGCCCTGGGATTCCTCAGCTGCCTCTCTCAGCTCTGTTCCTCTTTGCAGTCCCTGGGTCTCAGTGCCAGAAGGAGCATCCCAGAATTCTCCATTCCCACCGCCGTAGGCTGAGAGTTTTAGAATAAAAGAGATCCAAAAGTCGCCGCTCTCGGATTCTTCTCCCGGCCGCGTCCTGCGGGGGAGGCGGGGCTGAATCCCGAGCTCAGCCCAAGGTGAGCATCCCTGGACAGGAGCCACAGGGGCTCCCTATGGATCACCCCAGTCCTGCTCCCCTGCCTGCAGTGCCTGGAGAGTCCGGGAGCAGTGGGTGGGCTTGGGTTCATTCGTTTCTTTTTTGATTTTTGGGGGGAATTTTTGGAATTTCCTTCTTCTCCCGTTCATGGACTCTGTGCTTTCTCCTCGTTCTCCTGACTGATATTAAAGCTGGTCTTGTGGAAATGGCCAGGCTGTGTCATTCCTCCTCATCCCCAGTGGGAGGGCAGATCCCAGGAAAAGCCTCCCCAGGGCTCTTCCTCATCCCTTATCCCTCCTTTTCCTCTCCCACCACGTCCTCACACAGCTCTGGATGGGGTGGGAGGTGCCATGGCCGTGCTCAGCTGCATCCCTGTCTTCTCTGGGATGGGCATGTCCAGGATGTGCTGGGATCTCTGGGATGCTGTGGAATCTCTTTGCTGACAGAGGTGTTGGAAACCTCTCCATGAGGTTCTGGGATTGTTCAGCCTGGAGAGGAGAAACTTTGGGGTGACCTCACTGAGGCCTGTGCCTGAAGGGAGCCTGGAAAAAACCATGGAGAGGGGCTTGGGACAAGGGATGGAGGGACAGGACACAGGGAATGGCTTCCCACTGCCCAGGGCAGGGATGGATGGGATATTGGGCAGGAATTGTTCCCTGGGAGGGTGGGCAGGCCCTGGCACAGGGTGCCCAGAGCAGCTGTGGCTGCCCCTGGATCCCTGGCAGTGTCCCAGGCCAGGTTGGACACTGGGGTTTGGAGCAGCCTGGGACAGTGGGAGGCGTCCCTGCCCATGGCAGGGGTGAGAATTCCATGGTCTTTAGGCTACTTCCAACCCAAACCAGGATTCTGGCATTACAACTTTTCCTTTACTGATCCACTTCAACTGGCTCCAGGGTGTAACAAGAAAATCCATTTCTATCCAAGTGCATCCCTAAATGTTTTGGCAGTGGCTTCATCCCTGGATCCGGGCACTGAGGGGCTGCTCTGCCACTTCTCCAGCATTGGGGGAGACCTGGGAATTTTAAGAAACACTCTCAGGGAGAGATGAGGGTTTGAGGGGCCTGGAAAAGGGCCCTGAGCCCTGCGGGAGAGGGATGGGAGGAGATTCCATTTCCAATTCCAAAACTCATCAGCATTAAGGGTTCCTTTTCCAGAAAAAAGCAGAGATGATAAAGATCAAGAAAAGCTTTGGGGATTCAGGAGGAAAAACCCCCAACACAGCCCCAGCTCTGCTGAGTGCCCCAGGATTTTCCAGGTAAAAGGGAAGCTCCATGATTACCAGGAATTAACCCCTGCTGGTTTGGAGCACATTCCAAGGAAAAGAGAAAGGACTGGAAAAGGCATTGGCAGGTCCATCCCACCCCTGTTTGGTGTTGGATGGATCAGCCCAAGAATTGGAGCAGGGAGCAGGGATGGAGCAGGGATTGGATCAGGGATGGGAGCAGGGATTCAATCAGGGATAGAGCAGGGATGGAGCAGGGATGGGAGCAGGGATTCAATCAGGGATGGAGCAGGGGTTGGAGCAGGAATGGGAGCCAATCGTCAGCTCACAAAAACCCCAAAATCCTGATGGAAAAAAAGGAAAAAAGAATCCCCTGGAAGATGAAAATCTCATGGACAAGGTGGAAAACACAGAGTAGGATTGACCGGGGGGTTTGGCTGAGCTGGAGCTCAGGGAATTCTACCACAAATCCATCAAACAAAGCTGGAATTGCCATCCCAAGGGATAATCCCCCATGGAGCTCCACAGGGCATGAAACACTGGATCATCCCTGCTGGGCAGCAGGGTCCCAGGGCTGGGACAATGAGGAAAATCCCATGGGAATGCTTCAGGAGGAAAAGCAGGAGCAGAACCTGCCCTGAGAAGGAATTTCTGAAGTGCAGCTGCATTTCTGGGGAATGGGAGAGCTGAGAGGGCGTGGAGAGGGCTGGAGCCCAGGCCAGAGCACATTCCCGGGATATCTGGCCCAGCCACCACATCCCTGACCAGCTCCCACTGCTGTGTTCCCACAAGGAGCAGAAAAACACCCAGGAAATCTCTTGGAGTTGTCTCCACTTGCTCAAGGTCACCCAAGCACCTCTCCCTATTCCTGCTTCATTCCCAGCATTCAGGAGGCTCCTCCATCCCACGGGATGCTCCAAGGACCAGCATTTCATCACTCCTGGGAATCACCAGCTGTGAAGGACATTCCATGGTCCATTCTCCCTGCTCCTCCCCCTGTGCCTGCGGCAAGGACAGCAATTAGAGGCAATTAATGGGAATTTTTAGCAGGAAAATTGTCCTTGTTTTGTGTTAGTTTGGGTGGGAAGAGCCCAATCAATCCCAATTCCAACCCCAATCCCATCCTGATGGGAATTCTTGTGATGGTTCCTCTCCCACCCCTTGGTGGTTTCTGAAGGTTTTGTTGCCTTTTCCACTCCAAGAGCTCAGTGATGATCCTTTAGCTCATGGAATTCCTGGGAGCTGCAGTCGCTGTTCCCTGGGCTGTGTCTGAACACATCCACATTAACGTGCTTTGTGTCTGACTCGTTTTCAGCTGTCAGAAGCTTCTCCCTCCCCTCCTCCCTGTGTTTCCCAGCATCTCCATTGTTATTCCAGGCAGGAATATCCCCCAGCCTCCTTAAAGGAATCATCACACTCTGCAGGGCTCCTGCTCTTCCCGAGCTCAGGAGCAGCCCTGGAGCACACCCAGAGCCATGGATCAGGACAAGCCAGGGTTTCATCCTGGAAAATTGTGGAGCAGGGCTGGAACAGGCAGGTCAGGCTCATCCCAGCTGCATTCCTGGAAGGATCAGTGTTGGAATCCTCCGTGCCATCCCTGGGATTTCCTTGGAGCTCTGGGGTGAAGGTGGGTGGGACCACTCCCAGGCCACTGATTTGGAGAATTCCTGCTCCCAACTTCACATTTTTCTCTCCCTCAGCCTCTCCACACCCTCCAAGAATTCCTTTTTCCTTAACTTTTTGTCCCTCCTGCAGCCTGGCCCAGCTTTGGGGCTCCCCAGGCTCCCTCTGTGCCTGCAACAAAACCAAGCTGCTGTTCCTGTCACTTGAAATAATTCCTTCATTTCTCCCTCTGGTATTCCCGAGGCCCCAGCAGCTGCTCCTGACCAGCTGGAGCCGCTGGAATCTGGGATCCCTCCAAGCTCCAGGGGCTGCTCCAGGCTCTGAGGGAGGGTCCTGCTCAGCACCACCCAAAGATGGCCCTGCAGGGGCACAGGAGGGTTCCTGAGCCACCCAGGCTGATCCCACATTCCTGTGCTGTCCAGGTTGTTCCTGTCCCATTCCTGTGCCATTCAGGATGCTCCCTCATTTCTATTCCATCCGGGCTGTTCCTGTCCCATTCCTCCACCATCCAAGCTGCTCCAGCCAGGCTGCTCCCACATTTCTGCCCCATCCAGGCTGATCCCCCATTCCCCACTCCAGACCCCCCAGGACCACCCCATTGGACTGTGGAGCTGTTCCCAAGGGAAGGGCAGGGCTGGCTCCCTGCAGGGATGAGCTCTTGGCTCCACAGCCAGGATGGGAATGCAGCAGCTCCCAGCTTTTCCTCCACTGGGTCCCCTCCAGGATCTGCATCCTTCCTTGGAGACTCCTGGTGCTGGTGGGAGGGACTTGGGAAGGTTTGCAGAGCACAAATCCCTTTTTTCCACCAATTTCCTGCAGGAAAATGTGACAGGAGAGGAGCAAAGTGAGGCAGGAGCAGGTGGGGAGATCCCACCTTCAGCTCTTCCTGGAAATAGCCCAGTGATTTTTCCCAAGTCCAGGGCTAGGACTGCTCAGGTGCAGGTTTATCCTGGTTTCCCACATTCCATGGAGGACATTGCTCATCCAGAGGCTCTCTGAGGGGATTTTGCTCCTTAGTGTAATTAATGGCTTTAATTCCTGAATTCCCAGATGGGAATTTCACCATCCAACCACAAATCATTGCTCCAGGAGCAGGAGCACAGTGGGCTGTTTCCACGAGCAGGATCTGCAGGAATAATCCTGGCAGGGTTTGGGGCTGGCATGGGAATGTTCAGAAGATTGGAAGCAGCCACGGGGAAAATCCCAGCAACCTGATCCCAAAATAAATGTGGGATGAAGGGCTCTGGAGAGGGGCCTCAGGGAACACCTCATGGCACTGCTCTGCTCTTAACTCCCCTCTGGACTGACCCTGACTGGATTCCAGCTCTCCCAAATCCCTGAATCCCCAGGAATAGCTCCGAGCCCCTCCAGGGCACTGGGATTTCAGGCACAGTTGGATTTTCCCAGTTAAACCCGTGGCCAAGATTCTGGGAAGCTGCTTTAATGTGGATGACCCAGAAGTACCATTCCAACAGAAATTTTCACTGAACCAGACAGAATTCCATTTTCCATCCCCCTCCTTGGCAAAGGGTTTCCCAGGGCCCCTGGAGCCTTTTCCCATCAGGATTCTCTAAATAAGGAATGGGGACACTGGAATTTGTCACCTTCCAGCTCATTCATGAATTCCCTCCCAAACCCCGACCTCAGGGACACGAGGAGTGCCCAATTCCATTCCCATGGCACAGCAGGGGCAGGAATGTGGCAGCACCCTGGGGTGGACAGAGCTGAGCCAGGAAAGATCCACAAAAAACGAAGTCCAAGAGCAGCCCCAGGCCAGGATTGGAGACAGAAACCAGGAACGGTGGGGACGGGATTTGGGAGAAGGGCAGAGCCTTGGGATCACCTTCAGCCACCTCCAACAGGGATTTCTCCAGCTGCAGCCATGGAAAACCATTCTATTCCATCCGCTGTCACCTCCCAGCAGCAGCCTGAGGAGGAAGGAGCTGCTCCAGGGGCTGGGAGGATCCTGGGGGAAGCATCCCTGTAAATTCCCTGTTTGTTGGCTGAGAACAGGATTCAGCTTTTTAATTATGGATGAGAAAATAAGGGATAATGGATGGATTTACAAGCAGCACTTTGTCATGTGGGGCACCCATGAAAAATTCAGGAGCTTGGGGAGTGTCCTTCCTGCACAGAAGTGCCAGCCCTCCCCTCACAGCCAGGCTGCAAAACGCCCTGCCAGGACCTGGGAAAAACATTCCAAAGAGGCTCCCAGTGTGCAGCTGAACTGTGCATTAAATATTCCAAATTTGTGCCTGGTTCCTTCTGGGAGAGAATTCCCATGTGGGGATGGGAGTAGGGCCTGGGAGGAGGGAATTGTGTGCAGGGATCCAGAGGGGAAGAGACAGGGATCAGACACTGGGAAAGGGAACAAGGATCAGACACTGGGAAAGAGGATCAGACACTGGGAAAAGGGACAGGGATCAGACACTGGGAAAAGGGATCAGACTCTGGGAAAAGGGACAGGGATCAGACACTGGGAAAGAGCATCAGACACTGGGAAAAGGGACAGGGATCAGACACTGGGAAAAGGGATCAGACACTGGGAAAAGGGACAGGGATCAGACATATCCCAAAGGCTGGAGAGGCAGAGATGCACAAAAACAGGGACTGGGAAGAGGACAGGGATCCTTTCCCAGTGTTCCAGTCCCCCCCAGTGCCCGACACTGCAAACACAGACTGGGGCTGTGGGAAGAGCATCCCAGGCTCCTCAGCCCTCCCAGCTGGAAGGAGTTTTAAGATCCCTGAACAGAGATCAGCAGCACTTGGGAGTAGAGGAATCTGGCCTGGATCCCCAAAACGTGAATCAGAGCTGTGAAAGGAGGGGATTAACCCCAAGGGAAGAGCCTGGATCCCCAAAATGTGAGGAGATCATCCCCATGGAAAGGGGGAATAATCCCAATGGATCCCAACAGCCTGGATCCCCAAAATGTGGGGAGATCATCCCCATGGAAAGGGGGAATAATCCCAAGGGAGGAGCCTGGAACCCCAAAACATGGGGAGCTCAGCCCCTGTACAATCAAGACAAGGATGGGTCCAACCCCCCTGGGTGACAGTGACACCCCCAGATCCTGGGCCACCTCCTGATCCCGCACATCCAGGCTGGAACAGCCACACTGGAGAAGCAAGGCCGGGGTTCAGGGACACAAGTCCAGGGGAAAGCCCCAAAGGCAGCAGGAGCAGCTGTTGGGCAGCACCTGGAAGTGCCACCCGCAGCCCTGTCCCCACCCCGCGGGGCAGGCGGGAGCCAGCGCAGGAATTTGCCGCATCCACGGACAACGAGGCTCCTGATTTGTTTTTAATGGCGTTGTTTACTGGCAGGGAAATCTCCCGGAGCCAGAACTTGTCTCTCCTAATAAAAAACAAGGAAATAACAACAGGAGCGAGGAGGGAGAACATTTGGAAGCCATCAGGGTTTGATTTGATTGATCCTGGTAATAAACCAGGAATTGTTAGGCTGGAACAGAGGTTGTAGATCCCCATCCATAATTTCAGAGGGAATGAGAGCTGTGAATGTGCAAAATCCCCCCAGACTCCAGGGTGAAAAATTCAGGAAGGGTTGTGGAAAAAAACCTGGGACTAGGGCTGGGGGTCCCAGTGCTGGGTGCTGCAGGATCCAATCCCAGTCCCAGTCCCAGTCCCAGTTAGGAGCTTGTGGAAACGGGACATGGGAAGAGGAAGGAGAGAGGGACAAGGGGAGAGGGAAGAGGGACACAGGGAACGGAAAGACAGACAAGGGGAGAGGGGAAGGAGCAGGGCAGGGAGGAGAGGACTCCAAGCACTCTCCCTGAGCAGCAGCAGGAGGAACAACGTGGGATGAGCTGACTGTGAGCCCCATTCCCATCTCCCTGTGCTGCCAGAGGGATGAGGGGGAGCCTGGGAAGGAGGGAGGGTTAGCAGGGAGGTCGTGTCGAGATTCATTCTGCTCCTCTTTTTCCTGCTCTGACCTTGTGGGGAATAAATTCAAATAATATCCCCAAGTTCTGTCTGTTGTGTCCATGATGGGATCAGGGAGGGATCTCTCCCTCTCCCTCTCAGCTCCTGAATCCTTCTTTTTATTTCCTCTCCCTGTCCTGCAGAGGGGACTGAGAGGCTTTGGTGGCCCCCAGCCAAGGTCACCCCAAGATGTGCAGAGCCCCCTGTGCCCCCAGCCCAGCCTGGTCACAGCTCCACCCCTGGGATGCTGCTTCCCGGGGGTGTTCAGGGTGGAACAGGAAGGTCAGGAACACGGAGAACCCCATCCCCAAAGATCCCAGAACCATGGAATCCCAGGCTGCTTTGGGTTGGAGGGGACATTTAAAGGGCACCTGGTCCAACCCCACCTCAATGAGCAACAACACAAATGAGGGACAACACAAAGAGCATCCTTAAAAATCCATGTTTGGGGTCCCACATTTGTTCCCCCCATCCCAGGGACACATCCCAAGGACTCATTTCCCAGCCTTGCCTGGCAGAGCCACCAAAGTCTTGAGGGACCACAACCACTCAGGTGCTCTGAGGAGGGGACATTCCAGTGTGTAAGTTCCCCAAAACCTTGGCACAGCCCAGGTCCCCGAGCAGGGTGTGGTGGGGAGGCGTTTCCAGGCTTTTCCCACACTTCCTTTTATTCCCTTCCCTCTGTTTTCCTCTTGGATTCCAAGGGTTTGGCTGTAATTGTGCCCCTGCTGATTGTCCCCATCACAAACCTGAGGGTTTGATTACATCAAAAGTCTCCCAAAGCAGTTGCTTTTCCCTGGATCACTCACTCCGAGCAAAACATTCCCATTTTTCTGTGCTCCGGCTTGGAAATGTTCTTCCCTTCCATTTTGCCAAAGGATTTTGTCTAAAGTGGGAGCTTTGCCCTCATCTCTGTCCCTTTCAAGCCCAGTTTAGCACCATCTCCCTTTCCCAGGCCCAGTTCAGCACCATCTCCCTTTTCCAGTCCCAGTTTAGTACCAATTCCTTTTCCAGGCCCAGTTCAGCACCATCTCCCTTTCCAGGCCCAATTTGGTGCCAATTCCCTGTTCCCTCCTGCTGGAGGATGAAGGATTTTCCCCACACAAACATTCCTGGTGCCTCTCTGGACACATGAAATGTTTTCCCTTCATTCAGGACCAAAGGATGGGTTTGGAGTGGAATAAAAGGAGCTGTTTCTTCCCCCTTCCTTGTCTTTCCAAAGCCATTCCTCAGGGAGTGGCCTCAAGGCTGATTTGGGGACGTTTGGTGACAGCTCCCATCTCCCTCTCCAGCCCTTCCCCATCCCAGTTTTTTAACTGCTTCCCTTTGTTCTCTGTTTCTTCAACTTTTTTGAGGAATCAAAGGATCCTCCCTGCCCTCAAATTTCGGGGTCGTGCCTTTGTGCACAAAGTTGATTTCTCCAAAGTAAAGGGAGCATTTTTTTACACACAACCTCCAGTTTTCCAAGTTTTCCACCCAAAAACCCCATTCCAGGGGGATAGAAGCCAGTGGCCTCCAAACCCAGAATTATTTAACTAAAATATTAATTTTAATCAGATTTCTGTATGCAAATAAGAACAGGAAGCTCCTATTTCTCCCTCCGATTGGGATAGCCCTGGAGAGGCTGATCTGGGGACACCTGGAATTGTCCCTTTCCCCCCACAGGTCAATGGGAACAAGCTCCACAGGAACCACTGGGGGTCATTAACGGGATTGACCCTCCCAGGCTTGATGGGGTTTTAATTAAAGGTTTTTAAAGAATTATTGGAGCCTTGGAGGATCTGCCTTCACTCCAGGAAGGATCTGTTGGAGCGGAAAATCCAGGGTGGATTTGGTTTGTGTGCTCTGGGTCAGAGTTTGGGAATACGGGAGCTGCTGCCCCATCCTCACCTGGACACCAAAATGTTCCTTCACCATAAATCCTCCCTTTATCCATACAACAAGGACATCCAGGACATGGAATTGCAGCTCCTGGGGCTCCCCTCCCACTTTTCCATGACCTCCAGGAGCCCAAGTGAAACAGGAGATCCAATGGAAAACCAGTTCCAGCCTGGCAGAGCTCCCAGCTGTTTGTTTTCTTGGGAATTTAACAAATAAATAACAAAAAACCTCATTAAAGAAAAATCCATTTTTCCCATTACTGCTCACTGAGCAAACCAAAATCAGGAGTAAAATTGGCAGCTCCTGAGGAATCCCTGAGGGAACAGGGATGGAAACAGAGAACATTCCTGTGCTGCCTCCACCTGGAGTGAGCAAAGAGCAGCTGGAACTCACCTGGGGCTGCAGGAGCTGCGGGGGTCACTGGGCACCCCTCACTGCTGTGGCTGCTGCAGGGGGGAAAATCCTGGAGATTTCCTGGGATGCTGCTGAAGCAGGATTGGGCTCCAGGAATTCCTGCAGTGCCTCCCTGGGAGGGAGGAGTGGCTGTGGATGCTCCCAAGGGGAATCACCAGGACAAGGAGAGCCAAGGACCAACGTGGGGGTTTTGTTTTGTTGTTGCAGAGGTTCAAATCCTGGAATGGTTTGGGTTGGAAGGATCTCAAAGCCCGTCCATTCCCACCCCTGCCATGGGCAGGGACACCTCCCACTGTCCCAGGCTGCTCCAAGCCCCAATGTCCAACCTGGCCTGGGACACTGCCAGGGATCCAGGGGCAGCCACAGCTTCTCTGGGAATTCCATCCCAGTCCCTCCCCACCTCCACAGGGAACAATTCCTTCCCAAAATCCCACCTAAATCCATGCAGCTGTTTCTCACATGGCCAAATCCCAAATTCATCTGCCCTATTTTCCATGAGCAAAACCATCCCAGGGCTCTCCCCATATGGAATGTGAATTATTGAAGCCTCTAAAGAGATGAGACATTTACAAACTGTGGCAAACCCAACTGGAACACAACGGAGAAAATTCCAAAGAGCTCAAATACCTGAGCAAGGGCGGCCTTGTTCATCCCTGGCTCCCAAAATCATCTCCCACATGGAAAATCCAAGAAAAGTCTCACCAGGGAATCCAAACCCCCACTCCTACCTTAGGGTTCATCATTCCCAGGGAATGGTCATGGCCCCAAAGCTTGGACAACACTCCCAGGCCAGGGTGGGATTGTTGGGGTGTCCTGGGCAGTGCCAGGATTGGGAATGGTTGGTCCCTGTGGATCCCTCCCAGCCCAGGATATTCCCTGACCCTGTGCTCAGCCCCCTCAGTGCAGCTCATCCCTGAGCCTTTGTGGGAAGCACAGATCCATGTCTGAGTTTTCCATGGTCAGTTTGACACCAGCCAGACATCCTGAGGACTCCACAAACATTCCCAGGTGTTCTGGGAGGGATTTGCCCTTGGAGAAGGGCTCTCCATGGATCCAGGGCAGAGGAGGAGGGAGAGGGTTTTATCTGGTAGGAAAGGGCTGCAAAGGCCAGTGAAGGCTGGGGGCATTGGGAAGGAGACAGAGGCTCCCTGTGCACAACCAGATTCCATCCCTTGGTGGAGGTGACTTCTGGAACCATCTGGGAACAAAAACCCCCTGAGCTTTCCCAGGATTCCCAGAGCAGAGGCACATTTGGGGCACAAAGAGAAATCCTGGGCCAGGTTTGGGATCCCAGCCCTGCTCCTGTGGCCAGGGAGGTTCCAAACATCCCACAGCCAAGGCCACCTCAGGCCAGCTGCTCCAGATGTCACCAGTGCCCCTGGGGACAGCTCTGCCAAGCCCAGCACCAGCAGCCTCAGCCCCTCCTCCTCTCCCTCATCCCAGAGCAGCTCCTTGGCCTGGGAAGACCCTACAAAGCCCAGCAGGGCATAAATCCCCTCCTTCCCCTCCCAGGGCACCCCAAAGCCCCTCTGTTCCACCTGGAACTGGTGGTCCCACCCCAATCCCAGTGGGAGCCTCTTCCAGATGAGAATTCTCTCCAAACAAGGCCAGCCAGGCCCAAAGAATTCCTGTGGGACAGCACTGAGGGAGGTCTGGTGGCTTGGGAAGTTTGAATGGGGGGGAGTTGTTATCCAGGGCTACCCAGGAATTCTGCAGGAAGCCCTGGTGGGGTTTGTCCCGTCCCTCTGTGGGGTCCCCTCAGGTCACAGCAGCTCGGGACCTGCAGGGCTCAGTGGCTCTTGTTAATGAATGTAATTAGCTTAGGGTGTTAATGAGGCTGTGATGGGGGAGTCACTTTGCTGGGCACTCACTTCCAAGAGCTGATGGGAATCAGGAGAATTCCCCAAAAAAAAGGAGGGGATGCTCTTCCCAAAGTTAAAACCCACTCAAAACCTTGTCCTGGAAATACAAACCCCCGCAGTTCCCATTTCTTCCCAGCCCCCAGCACAATTTCCAGGGAAGCAGTAACTGGAATAAGGTGATCCACACTTTATCCTTTTCCCATAAAACGCAGCTTAAATTCCATTTCTCCTGTGCTCCTGCTGAAATGAGGCCTCATCCTCAGCTCACAGCTCCCTAAAAACCCTTTCCCACTTATTTTTTACTGCCTTAAACATTTCCCACACTTTCCCTTACGTGATGCCACTAAAAACACTGGAGAAGCACCCTGAGGGATAATTTCCTCTGCTGAAAAATGCTGGGATGAATCCAGCAGGAGCCACAGGAGATTCCCTGCCCCTCAGCTCCATGGGAATCTCACCAGAGAATGGTTTGATCCCAAACTCCCTCCAAATGTAATGGCTGAGGTCTCCAGCCCCCAGCCATGGATGGGCTGGGCTGCAGCAAGCAAAGGATGGGACACAAACTGTGCCAGGAGCCACAATTCCAACTTTTCCTTCATGGAAACTTCCACATTAGAAGGGGTTTTCATATGCTTGGGTTGGAAGGGCCTTAAGGATCATCCCAAAAATTGGGATAATTCCCTTGTGGTTCTTCCAATTCACAGGAAGCCCTGAAGGATGCAACAGAGGAACAACACCTTTCCTTCTGGGAAAGGTTTGGGGGGGCCCAGCAGAGATCCTGGGATCCACAGGAATGGATGGTCCTGGGTCATGTCCAGTTCTCCTTGGACACTGTCAGGGATCCAGGGGCAGCCCCAGCTTCTCTGGGATCTGTGCCAGGGCCTGCCCACCCTCCAGGGTGGGATGTGAGGGAAATGATCCCACAGAAGGATGGGACAGCCTGGAGTGGTGGAAGTGGCCATAAAAGAGAAGTGGGAGAGTCCAAAGGAAGGGGGTTGGGTTTGGTGGGATATTGGGAAGGAATTCCTGGCTGGGAGGGTGGGGAGGGCTGGGATGGAATTCCCAGAGAAGCTGTGGCTGCCCCTGGATCCCTGGCAGTGCCCAAGGCCAGGTTGGACATTGGGGCTTGGAGCAGCCTGGGACAGTGGGAGGTGTCCCTGCCATGGCAGGGGTGGCACTGGATAGATTTAAGGTCCCTCCCAACCCAAATAATTCTGGAATTCCCTGAATCCCCATTCCCAGGCAAATTCTGCATTTTGAGAACTTTCCCTCTGCATTCCAAACCTGCAATCCCACAACGACCCCCTTCAACCCCCCACAGGAGGGAGATCCAACCATCCCTGCAAACACCTTATAATAAAATAAAAACATAAAACATTTTCATTTCCCTCTAAGAACTCAGAGAAAACTCATTCCACAAAATTCCCACCCTTTTCTTCTCCTTCTTTTTATTGGCATGGCAGGAATAAAATCCTCATTGAGTTCTTTAATTTGTTTATTATCAAATCAAACCCAGAGTTTTTTCTCTTGGATCATTTTTTTCCTTCAGTCAGGTTTGCCCCAAGAGGTAAAATCCTGCCAGCAGCTGCCTGGGATACATTTTTCCAAGACCAAAGGAATATTAAGATGATGGAAGGAGGAATTTCTTTTAAATCAGAGTTGGAGCAGGAAGAGCAGAACCTGGGCTGATGTTCAGAAACCCCACACAGTGGAGTTCAAATAGAACTGGGCTGATTTTAAAGAGCTGCTTCATTTTCTCTTTATAAAGCAGAAAAAAGCCTCTGCTGCCTTCAAAGGTGCTGCAGAACAGGGAGAGCCCCGTTCCCACTTTGATTCCATGAATCCCATGCTCAGACTGCCCCAAGACCCGAAGTTCTGCCCCCAGAACCTGCTACAAAGCAACTTATTCCAGGGAATTCTGCTGCTCCCTATTTCCTGGAATTGTTTAGGTTGGAAAATTCCTTTTCAGCCGAGTGCCAGCTGAAAGGTCACCAGTGATCCCTGTCCCCAGGTGCCACATCCACATGGATATTGAATCTCACCAGGAACGGGGACTCCAGCCCTGTCCTGGGCAACCTTTCCCCATTCCATGGAGAAATTCTCCCTGGAATCCACCCTAAACCTGCCCTGGGGAGGTTTCCTCTCGTCCTGTCACTTATTCTGGGATGAAAGAGCCTGATTTGCCCTGGATTCACCTCCCAAAGTTTCATGGATTTGCTCCCCAGTGGATGCTCAGCACAAACACAGAGTGGGTTTGGGGCAGAGGAATAAATGGAAGGAGCAGAGGGATAAAAGGCAGGAAAAGAGGAGTAAAAAGCAGGAACAGAGGAGAATCTGCCTTCCCAGGATGCAGCTGAAGCCTTGGGAATGGTTTTCCTTATCCACCAGTTCAGGCTTCCCTCGCATCCTCTATCCAGAGCTGCTGAAATTCCAGCCCAGAGCTTGGGGGAATTTATCCAACATTAAACACTGATGGGGAAAATGGCTCCTCCCAACCTGGAGGAGGGATTTTCTTGGCAGTGGGTGATGGAGGAATCCCAGGAACGGGACAGGGCCGGGATCACTCTGCTCTGCCAACAAAATTCTGGGGATTGGGAAAGAAAGGTCTGAAGAAACAATAAAATGTCCAATTTTCCAAGGCTGATCTCAGTTTTTCACTTGGGGTGGAGAAGAACAGAAGGGAGGAAGAGGAGTCTGTAAAAGATTTAAAATCCAGCCAGGAGTGGCAATCCAGATTTTCCAGGACTCTTTGATAAAGAGCAGAAACCTGGAAAAAACCATCACAGAACCTCCCAGGAGTTTCTGGGGGAGATGATTGGGAAAGTGAGTACCAAGGGCTGAAAATCCAGGAAGGACAAAGCAGGGAGAGCTGAGGAGCTGAAAAGAGGCAGAGCTGTGGTTCAGAGGTGAATTCAGCACTGGGAACCCGGACAGGAAACCCAGGGCAGAGTTTGGGGTGTCCCTGAATACCCCAAAGCACAGCTCAGCATCCTGGGATTCCCCAGCATTGGGATGGGACTCTGTGCCCACCTGGCAGGGGGAATTCTCCTCTGGAGAGGTGGCAGGAGATGGGATCTTCCCTCTGCTGCTGCTCCACTGCACAAAAAGCACCTGAACACCCCTGGATCCCTGCCCTGGCCCCTCTGGGAGCTTCCTCAACAAGGAGAAAGAATTCCACGATGGATGGGGTTGGAAGGGACCTTAAACCCACCCAGTGCCACCTCTGCCATGGGCAGGGACACCTCCCACTGTCCCAGGCTGCTCCAAGCCCCAATGTCCAACCTGGCCTTGGGCACTGCCAGGGATCCAGGGACAGCCACAGCTGCTCTGGGCACCCTGTGCCAGGGCCTGCCCCCCCTCACAGGGAACAATTCCTGCCCAATATCCCATCCATCCCTGCCCTGGGCAGTGGGAAGCCATTCCCTGTGTCCTGTCCCTCCATCCCTTGTCCCCAGTCCCTCTCCAGCTCTCCTGGAGCCCCTTTGGGCCCTGGAAGGGGCTCTGAGCTCTCCCTGGAGCTTCTCCTCTCCAGGTGAACATTCCCAGTGCTCCCAGCTGTAAATCAGCACCACAGGGAGCAAAAGGATCTGGGATGAGCCTCCCCCAGAGTGGGCTGGGATGGCCGAGGCAGGGAAAGGAAGAAAGAGCCTGTTCACATGGGGTGAGGCCGGAATGTCCCTCTGGATCACCGCACTCCGTGCAAATCCTGTTAAATCGCAGCCCCGCAGCTGCACCAGCGGCGCGTCCTTCCCTCCCCCGCTGGGGAA
>VWYE01022980.1:0-67812 GCA_013398995.1 Alaudala cheleensis | reverse complement strand
ATATATATTCTAATATATATTCTATTTATTTATTCTATCTATTTATTTTAGATGAATAACCTATCAGTCAGACTTCCATGCCTCCTGCCTTCACTCACACCTTGCCCTCCCAAAGCTCCTGCTGTGAGACAACATGGCACAAGGAAATTCAGGTGTACTCACACACAGTACAATAGTGCAAAATTAAAGCAAAAATCTGTCATTTCAAACTAAAATAATTTAAACAAAAAGAACAAACAGCCTGATATAAAGATAAAAAACAGACTGGAGCACAAGAAAGTTTGAGCTTTACCAGACTGTGGATGCTCAGTGAAAGGCAGCAAGGAGAGAGCAGACACCAATTAATCCTTCCCCAAGACACCTCCTGCCTATTGTAGTTGTTGAATATATTCCACCAGTAATAATCTCTTTAAATTAAATGCTGTTCTGCACTTAGAAAATATAACAATACCCCAGGAAAATATAAGAATAGCAGTTTGACCCTAATTATTTCATGGAAACCCCCAAGAGTAGACCTCTGCCATATGAGACAATGCCAAATATGCACAGGACAAATCCAGGGAAGAAAGATGGGGAGAGGTTAACTCGTTTGGGCACAGCTAACACAAGTGGGTAACTTTTGGACCAATCCCATCTGTCAGCTCAGAACAAGGGCACACTGAAGATATGTGTGTCTATCTCCAGGCTTGTATAACTGTCTTAAAAACTGCACTCAATCCTTCCATTTCCTTTGCAGTCAAACCACTCCCTTTTCTCCCACTGAGGAAGAAACACCTGCTATGCAGCCTCTCCCTGTGTATTTCTCCCTGTCTGCCTTCCCCTCCATGCTCAGAGCCAGCAGGAGTGTCAGCTAACCCTGCAACAAGGTCATGCATGAAGCAACCTCTAGTCAAAGGTGGAATTCTATGATGGCAACAGCAGAATGTTTTACTCTTCCTTCTAGTCAGGACATGGTAGCCATTATTATTATACATCACCCTTTCCAATACAAATCACTACTTACCCATGGTGCTCAGGGGAAAATTTGGTTTAGAAAATCTCCAATGTATCTGCCTGTCCTTATTGGCATTACAAAGTTCACAGTGAGAGGAGGAGGCCAGAGCACCTCTGAGGGTTCTCATGGCTGGTTGCACAAACACTAATGAAAGCCCATTAATCACAGCCCCAGCCATGGCAGACTTGTCAGCACAGGAGGCTGCAGACTACCCACAGCAGGTAGAGAGGTTAGAAAAACATGTCACAAGAAGGTACATGTATGACCTTTCCTGAGTCTGCAGTGTTGGTCAAAACATTTTTGTGCTGTGGCTAAACCGGAGATGGGAGGAAAATGCCATGGGGAGAACATCTGCAAAACTTAGAATGACACAGTCCAGGAAATTTCCACAGTTCCACTCTCCACCTTTCAAAGACTTCAATGGGAAATATTTCTCCACCCACATTGCCAGGTAAGTAATTATTTGTACTCCTCTGTACCCATATTAACTGCACCTGCAAAGGAATGCTGTTTTTTGAGCATTTTGCATGCAAAGTGTGGCAGAGACAGAACTATTTCTCACCACCAACATTAAAGCCCAGGTAAAAGTCTCATAAGCAGGAACTGCAATACCAAGTTGGGCAATAGCTGTAGTTATTTGTCATAGTCTTCCCTGCAGTGCCTGTCCCAGCTGTGGCAGACACAGCAATCCTACACCTGCCCCACATGGCCCAGGAGATCTGGCACCTGATAAGGTTTCACTGCTGGCTCTGGGCTCAGGTTCACTCAGGTACACTGGTGTGCATTTGCCCACAGCCAGCACACACTCCAGCACAGCCTCAACCAAAAGCACACCCCTGGCCTCTTGTTACTATTCTGGACACCTCATTATCATGAAGGAATTCAGTATCTCTGGAGCAGATCTGGTAAAGAAGGGAAGCTTTTACTGTTCTCCTGTGCCAGATAAAGTGTCCTGGAACCTGCTCACAGATGCAGACTCCATCAGATAGAAGCTGCACCCCTGTCCCAGGTTTTCCCTGACAAACACAAACAGATGTAGATGGCTGATTGAAAGTGTAATTCAATACCAGGTCTCTTTCCTAACGTTCCCATAACAATATTTGAGGGCCAGTTTAGAAGCCGTGGAGCATAAAATTGTGAAGTCACATAAAGGATATTTTGGGAGCCTGAAAGAGGCTTGATTTGTTTGTATAAAAGTCAAAAGTAGCCATTTTATAGCAAAAAGCAGTTTCTGGGTTTGTATCTCAATATATTAAAGAGTTGCCTTCTTTTCTTTTTCTATCAGAATGGGCTGTGGTTTTCTTCTGTCCCCAAGCAGCCATATTCTGAAACCTAGAGAAAGAGTTATGCCTATTTCCATATTATGCATACAGTGGGAAAAGAGTATAGTGAAACTTAAGATCGTGAGGAAAATATACATTTCTGTAAACCATGTTTCTAAGTTGTTTGGGGGACTTTGTTAAAAAGAGACTGTGCTCAGTAATGTCTTTTATTTGTTTAAATGAATTGTGATACAACTTCTTTTGGTTGAAAAGGCCAAATACACAAGTTTTTTCTGTACAAACTTTCAAGTGATTATTCAACAACGTTTTTAAAAAGAAACAGAAAGGCTGTATTCAAAGGACATGCACAAGTGAATTCAGTATTTCATATGGGATACAAAGAGAGAGTAATTTGTAAACTGTGAGATAAAAAAAGATATCAAGGGAAGAGGAATTGCCTTATATAACAAGCTTTGATTGTAAATAAAATGTCTGGGCAGGATGTTTAACTGTAATAAATTGGCTGTTTGGGTCTTTGCTGACATATCTTTTTAGCTTTATTGACATTAGCTATATTTGTATGGAACTTTATTGTATGGGAGAGTTTCTTGTTTGGAATTTGAAAAACTATCAGTACAAGCATCTTGAAAGCACAGAAGATGCTGTTGGAGAGAGACTGAGAAGGCAAGAAGGAAAGAGCTGAGTCTCTTGTATGCAAGAAAACCACAGAGAAGACAGGAGATGGAATGTGGATATATTTAATTGCATTTCAAGCAGGGTCAGCATTTTGCTAGATTTCCTTTACTGGCCATTTGTAATGCAGTAAGAAAAGGGAGGAGGGAGAATGAACCCTCTCCATATTGAATTATTGTAATCTGAGTCACCAGTGAAACCAAAGGATTAGACTTCGACTTCAGTTAGGAATGACATTCCTTCCATCCAGCCCCAGCATTTACTGCTAAATGAACAGCTCTGCCCTCAAATTCCAGGAATATGGAAGCAGTTCATCAACCAGGGTCTGGAACAAGCCTAAATATTACATAAAAGACTCAAATAATGTTCCAGTCTGTTCCATTCAGCTCTTCAAGTAAATTTAGTATTTTCATATTCTTTTCCTTCTTGGCTATTCCTAGTTGAAATTTCCCCCTCCTCATGTTGAATTCTTCTATTTTCACCCAACAAGGTTCAAGAACCTACCCAATACTCAGACATTTGGGAGATGTGGCCCTTGCAGTGCTTGAGTGAACCTGCCAAGGCCCTGGGGATGTGTGTGTGCCCAGAAGGGAGGGCAGGTGGGAGCAGGGAGGCTGCAGTGTTGTGTCCTTTCCTCCCCAGTTCAGCAGAGAGGGCTCACTACACTGCCCAAGGCACTTCTCCCATCCCATTCCTGCTCTCCTCTGGTTGAGGAGCTTTCCCACAGCATGGGTGATGGAAAAATCAGCCCTTTCCACTCTGAGTTTCACACCACTTGAAAATCTGCCACTGGAGAATGGAAAGATCTGCCCATTCAGGGAAGAGGTTTATGTTTGGCTTATGGTTGGTGACACCTTTCTCCAACCAGGCTGACACAAGGTAATCATGCATCCCCACTCCCCAGGAGGTGTGGTCTCACTGGGACCATGGCAGAGCTCCTCCCTGTCCAGGATTTTAGGTGTTTTCTCAGCTTAGAGACAATTCCTATGGCAAGACTAAGGCAATGATGGGAAAACCTCAACACACCAAAGCACAAATGAGAATACACATCAAACACACTTGGAAGAGATCAGTGCTACTTCAGTGGGTCCTGTGTCACAACAGCTTCAGTTTCCAAAATGAAATATTAGGGGCCTGAAAAGATTAGAAAAGACTTATGGGGAAAAAAAGGATCAAATTACTAGAATTCCTACATTTTTTCTTTCAAAACTCACACTTTTTCCTTGCAAACAGAATGGCTAGAAATGTATCCCCAAATGCAGTAAGCACATGAAATGCATAGCCTTTAATGTGCAAATTCTATACTGCACAAGGGAATCACTAATGAGCCACTATTTAAATGAATGAAGTCAAAATGGCAAGGTGATGTATCTGATTTAGGGGAATGAATTCTTAATGTCACTGTAAGATGAGCCCCTCCTTCCCCTCTGAAGGGAAGACAGTATTGGTTTGGGTTAAAGTCCTGCCTTTTTTGTGTTTGCTGCAGATTTTCCAGAGTGCTTGGGAGCTCTCCATGGATCATACACTTCTGAAAAACAACGGCAGCTTTTCATCAGGGACGTTATTCAACTTTGGAGAAACCCAAGAATTACACAGCAAACAAAGATGAACAGAACAAGCCCTGCCATGGCTGCCCAGCACCCTGAGGGAGCAGGGTGGGCACAGGCAGTGCCTGGCACAGCCCAGGGACATCTCTGCAGCCAGCAAAGCAGCATCAGGCTGCTGCCCTGCAGGGAACAAACCTCCTTCATGGCCTCTGCACCTCCCATTTCTGCCACCAAACATTGCCCAGGGCCAAACACCTTCACACATCCCCCTGCCATGGGCTGCTCCTCACAGGACTGTTCCTAACCCACAGGCATTCCCAGAGGCAGGTCTTCACTCCCTAGAATGGTACTCTGTGCCTGATCTTCTTAATGGTTCCAAGAAAATCATGAAATCCATGGTAATAGACAATCATCACACCAATCCTTACCATCTCTTTCCACATTTTTGAGTTACTTTGGGAGTGGGTGGTGGCAGGGCTGTGGGGCTGCCTGGCCCTCAGGCAGTTTGGTGCTGCCCATGAGAAAAGGCTTTGAGGACAGGGTGGAACTCTGCCTGGCAGCCAAGGAAAACGTGTGAGAAACTTACTCCTGTCCTCCCCTGAGCATTGCTCAAGACAATGATCTGCCCAGTTAATTAACCCAGAAATCTGAAAGGATCTGCACTAAATTCCTGCACTCTGCTGCTCAGGCTCCCGTAAATTCTTGATTCACATTGGCAGGTCTGATCCAAATCCCAGTAAAGTCAATATGAACCCTTCTATCAACTTCCCTGCACTTTCTGAGTCATTTCAAAGCTCCACTGACCACACAACTTTTTCCAAAGAAGTATTTAAAGAAAAAGTGCATTTGTACCTTTATGCTTTCAATATCCCATCCCCAGCAACTAAATAAGGTTACAAAAACTTTTATCATGCAGCTTACTGAGTTACTATCAGTCAGTCATTTGCTTGCAAGAAAATACTGCAAGAAACAACAACTGATCCAGCAAATTTTAATATTTCTCTTCTAGTCCTGGCTGGTCAGCACAACTCTGAGCAGCCAGCAATGAACAGGATACCAGTGCCCAGCAGGCACATGTGACTGCCACTGACTGAAGGAAAGCAACCCCTCAGGATTGTGTAAACAGTGCTCAGACATGGCCAGGTACTATGGACAAGTATTTGAGTAATCTCTGCTGCTGGGAAGTAAAAGAGGCTGGAATCATCTGTCTATGAAAAGGGAGCAAGGAAAAGCAAGGCTTAGATTTACTGAGTGGGAAGGACTCTGCAGCAGATAGCTGATAACCTCTTTATACAAAGCCCACAGGCTACAAAGACTGAAGAAGGGATGAAAGGCTGTCCTGGAAATAGCAAAATAATTTTATTCATAACCAATTGTCCACTACTGTTCACAAAGAAATTGTCAGAGTCCTAGAGTCCTAAATGTATTCATTATTTCAAATTGTTCCGTTTATTTCTTCAGCAAATAAGCTATGTATTCTGAAGGTAGCAAAGTTGTGAAATGTACAATTGACTATTCCATTCACAATCTGCATTGTCTTGGATAGCTGAATTATTTGCATAGTTTCATTGCATAACACAGGGCATGAAAATTGAGCCTTTAATCACCATGGGTGATGCTCATTCAAGGAAGAAGTCCTATTGAAGTCCAAAGAGTAAAGACTTTTCAACATTAGAAAATGAGTCAGAATCTGGCCCTATTCCTAGTTTGTGCTCTGAGGTAGTTTTACTCCTTGCTTTTCAAATCTGTCCCTATCATACACAGTATTGCCAGGGAGCAGCAATAAATACCTTTTGACTTGCTTAGTCAGCCAGCACAGGAACAATCCAAAACTGAAATGCTGAGAAGGATATGAAGTTCAATGACTCAGGCCAAGGAAGGAGGGAAATACTTGTTTCTCCAGAGCCTCTATGGTCACGAAGTACAAACACTCCTGTTAAAAAAAAAAAAAAACAAAAAAACAACAAAACCAACAAAACAAAACAACAGAAAGAAAATACAAATAACCCACAAACCAACCAACATTCAAGTCTGTTTTGAAATGTAGATAAATATTGGTAGGTTAAAATAAAGTCTAAAATATCATACAGCAAATGAAAAATAAGACAGAACTGCACATGATTAGCTTTTAGAACCACCAAAGAAGATTATGAGCTGTTCTGTCATCATTTCTGGAGGTCTTTAGGAAGGATCTAAATTGCTATTGTGGGAAGTGCACTAATAGAAAAAACTACAAACAGATGCTAACTTGTGGTGGTTTGTTTGCCAATTAATAACACACCAACACTCCCCAACAAATTAAACAAAGTCAACAAGCAATATTCTTTATTGAGACAAGCGTTGTAAAGGAGACAGCAGCACAATGTGCTGACAAACCCCTGGGTGCCCTACCAGCAGTGACAGCACAGATCTGAAGTGAAGCCATGGGCTAAGGACTGATCAGCAGAGACAGCACAAAGGACACTGGTGTCAGTGGGCACCTGTAACCTACATGTGCATCTAAAGGAGAGGGTTATGGGAGGGCTAAGAGAGAAGAATCTCCAAAATCAAGCTTTTCTAAGAGTTTTTCTTTTTACTTAAAAGGCCACGTTTTGCTGAAACAGTGATTTCGGTGACAAGAAATTCGAATAGAGTCAGAATTAGCTTTATCAGCCATTTCTGATATGGTCTTCAACTTTCCTTGACAAAAGGTTCAAGCCTGCCTTGTTCTATTTGGAGATTGAGCCAAAGCAACACTAAAAGCTGGTCTAGCCAGTAATTTGAATGTTGAGCTATTTGCCTGGCTTCATTGTTATTTCAGTTTGTATCTGCTCAGTAGAGTTTTACCCACATCTGATGTGCTCAGTTCATTACAAGAGTTTGCTAATAAATAAACTGTTTTAATAATAGAGTGTTCTGTCTTACACTGATGCCTTAAGTTTTAGCTTTCATATTTTGCAGACTCTGTACTGCATTAGTATATAACTCTGAACTTCATAGAAACTGTTAGCAAGTTTTCTTCACAGTTTAATTAGACAAAGCAATCCCTTTCCACCTGAGAACCAAGGGCACAGTTGCAGCTTCAGGTCCAAAAAGTAAAAACAACAGTGAATTGAGGGGAGCCATCTGTGAGGATGGGACTGCATAACCTGAAGCTGTAATTACACAATTAACCCCAGTATGTAAATGGACCAAAACTTATGAAAGTGTGACAATGTGTGACCTACTGTCCATCTTGGGTATAGCCCTGGCTGGGCTCCTGTACTGCCTAAGCTGCATCCTTTGAAAGCCTTTCTAATAAATACTTTTAATAAACACTTTATTCCTTTAACACTATCTAGCTTCTGTTCTAGGCAGCCTCTCAAGGCATCAACACTTCAACAAAGTTATCACTTATGTCTTGGGCCTTTTATCCTCTTTTTATGTGGAGGATGGAAGTTACTTTTGTAGAGGATTTCACAATTTCATTTTGTTCTTCTGGGGAAAAAAACACTGTGAATTTGCAAACTTCTCCAGATATTGAAAAAATTGCTCTGGATCAAAATGTTTCAGTATTGATGGATCCAATGGATGATGTTATGCAATAGGAGACAATAGAGGAGAAGAGGCAGAAACATTGCCAACTGCTCAGATCCAGGCCCTACTTATTCCAAAAGAATGAGGGAATGTGGGCTTTCTGGTGGCAGCGGTGGTTTGGGCTTTGTTTTTGTTTTAACATATTCCATCTCTTAGATTAAGATTCAGACTTCAGGTCTCTGAATCATTCAATTAGATTTGTGCAAACCTTCCCAGACTTTTTATGCTCTTCCCCTTCCCTCCTCCTCTTTCATTTTCTCTTCCTGCTTCCCCATCCTCGCAGTGAAGCCTCTCAGACTTGGCAGGATCTGCTGGGCTCCAGCCAGCTGCTCCTTCAGACTCAGGTCATGCTTTCAAGGCACAGTCCTGCAGCAGGGTGGGGTTGGATTGCAGGCTGCAAACCAAAGCCAATTGTGTGATGCCCCAGAGAGCACAACACACAGCTGCTGCAGGAGGGAGCCTCTGCACAGTCACCTCCCACACAGGTGAGTGAGGACAGGGAGCTACCCCTCACCAAGGCAGGTCAGACACCTGCAGGGCAGTGTTAACACCACCCTGTGACAGAGTGAACACATCCCATTTGTCTAAAGCACCCTGGACTAATGCCTTTTCCACCAAAATCAAGCTGGGGCTCTTTTTGCTTTGTTTACAAGTCTCAGACAATGGTTGCAATGGTTCAGTTCCTCAGTACTCTACCCCATTTAGCATGTTAACTTTTCACTGAGGTCTAAGGGAATAAACCTAGCTGCAGGCAACAGAAGAAACCATTCCCTTTCACTGGGTCTTCATCTGGCAGTGTTAAACCTCAAGGCTCCAGAGTCACAAGTCCTCTGCTCTCACAGGCATATTGCATATATGAAAAGGGAATGATCAGATTTGATAGGGACAAATAGCAGGTCTGCATTACATTCAGACAAGCAAATCAAACCTATTTCTTGGCAACCCAATTACATGATATGAGCTACCCTCTTCTTTAAGACAACCAGAATTAGGCACAGCAGAAAACCTGATGGACAGAGGTGTCCCCACAGAAATGGTAACACCCAAACCTGATGGAAATCTTCAACAGCAACTGGTTTCTGCCACACCTCCTGCCAGCTGGCATGCTAAAGAACCAGCCACGTTTCTAGGATTTCAGTAAAGGAAATAAAGCATCTGCTGTACAAGGGGATACATGGGACCATTGAAAGGGGCTTTACCCTTTCAATGGTGCAGAATGAAAGAGTTAAAAGAAGTTCCTGCACACATTCTGCACAAACTTATATGCCCAAAGGCTCTGCATTTGTCTTCCTGTAACTGATGTTTTTCCTTTTTACTTCTCCCTAGTGGTTCATTATCACAGGCCCTTTGACTTGTGAGAACAAGACTCCTGATTCCCTCGGGGAGTTTTGCCGCTGCCCTCTCGCTCCCCACTCCTCCCTTTTTTGTTTATTGTCTTCCAACAACCTCTCCCATTCAGGTTGGGAAAGGAGGCAAAAGGCAAAATTTATATCATGATTTCTCCCTCCTCCACAGACTCATTTCAAAATAATTTTGCTCTCAACAGGAGGAACACCACCATAATGTGAAGGCACTCTGGTGTCTCAAGCCAGACAGGTTTATTCAGAAAGCAGAGAGAAACACAGCCCAAGTCAGCAGCAGAGATCCAGAACACCCTCTGAAATGTGGGCTGTAACCTACCTGAATCTCTCTGTGAATAAGTCTGTAATTTAGGCAAATCAGGCCTCAAATACTTCTTGCTTGCAAGTCTCCTACACTTGCTTGCAATATTCAAATCCTTAAAAGAGGCAGAGGCTGCTTTGTACAGTGTTTGTAGGTGTTTGCAAAAGTGTTGCTGCACCAGAAAGAAACCCTCCTTTCTGCTACTATTAATCAGATGTTAGACATACTCACAGTAGTCCTTGTTAGATTTGCTGATTTGTTTCTTTAGCACAGTTTTTCACCCTGCCAGTCTTTTTCCTGTCCTCCTGGCTGAAGGAACCAATTTGTGAATACTGCAGACACCTCTATGACAGCTAAAAAATATATTAATATTTCAGACCTTATTTCTTCCTCTGTGGGGTAACAGGAGCATCTTCCACTTCAAACAGGAAACTGTGGCACAAGGTGGAGTTGCATCCTTCTCCCTTTTGTCCAGCCACCTTTAACTTCCACACAGGAGAGAAGATCTGACTGAGAGAGCACAGGGAGCTAAGCTCAGGAAAGATGAAAGTGGTTGAAGGAAAAAGGTAAAAAATATAAAGATAATTTACTGCAGGATTTTTCTAAATATATCTATTTTTCTTGAGAGTGCAATAGTGTGTGCTGCACATGTTTTCTTTTCTTTCTTAACAATAAATAATTTGCAGGTGCGTGGAGCTCTGCTACAACAAATATTTCAAACTGAAGCTACGTTTTCTTCATATGATTAATATGTTACATTACAGCTTGCTTATAAATGAAAGGAGCAGAATATGATGTACTGCAAAGGAGTTGTATATTTCCCCTGCTAAGCTATAGTGACTGTAAATCATTTCCATCACACTTCATTTTTAATTTGAATTCATAAAAGCTTGTACATTTCTTTGTGGTTTTAAATAAAAAAAAGATTAAAGGCTGTAAACTTAAATGTTTATTAAAGGAAAAAATATGCTGACCTGAAACTTCAGGAATTAAAATACATGTAAAATATAAGAAAGGAGAACAAGTAAGATTTCTAGTTAAGCCCTGGGAATTTAATGTTAAATTTAAGGTCTTACACTCTAAATGAATCTGTATTTGGTCAAGTGAGGTTTGTAGGGAAGGCAAGGGTGAGGAAATGGAAGGACAGGAGTGTCCCCAGCTACACCCAGGTCAGGGATTTGTGCAGTCAGGTCCCATGGTAGCTAATCATTGAAGAAGTGAAGCCTACAGAAACAGAAAATGAGTAAAAGTAAAAACCATCTCCCACAAGATGCCAAACCTCATTCCTGCCCTTCTGTGGGCACAGGCCACCAGATGGGCTGGCCAAATTGGGCTTTGAGATGATCTCACTCCTCATGAGGCCAGATCCCAACTGAACCCTCAGATCCCATTTTTGGCAGCCACAAGGTTATGCCTTGTGTGTACAGAGTAAAGGCTCTGAGGTAGCCTGTGGGTGAAGCATCAGGGTTACTGGTACAGATCCTGCTTCTCCTGAGTGGGGGCTCTGTACTGGTGCTCTGCCTCATCTCATTCTCATCTCATTTAAGGGGAGATCACCATCATTAATATGATGACCAGCAGGGGGAAGTAATTTTAATCACATTAGCAGCAAAGAAATCAACATGGCATCAGACTAAAATTTTGCAGGTACAGTAAACTAGATTACAATTGTTTTTAATGTCTCTTGCTATAGTGTTTCACCCATCATTAGCAATCTCACAGGTTATTAATGGAAACAATTGCCCTGATTCAACACATACAAATTCATAGTTCCATAAAAATTAGCAGCCTCCCTTCCTCACCTCTCCATTGATTGATTTCAGTGGGAGCATGTGTTTAAAAGAAATTAATGTAATATTTTTGATCGTGTAAGAAATGCAGGTAAGTAGTTCAAGATCCCTTCTGTATCCCACATGCTTTAATATGGACACTAGTCAACCAAGCTTTCCAGAACAAACTGAGGCCACATTTGAAATGGCACACCACATATTTCAAATGGAAACACTCCCATTTCACATTGTAGCTGCTGGGAGTTCCCAGGGAGCCCAAGTGCAGTGGGCAAGCCTCAGGACTTGCCTTTCAGTGCAAGCTAAGAGTAACACCCATGTAAAATAAACAAAGTCTGAGATTTGTACCCTATAGAAGATGAGAATCCCCTCAGCCAGGATCACTCACCCTGCACTTGGTGTCTGGAGCAAGTGTAGGGAAACCCCAGCCAGCAGGACCCAACAGGCTGCTTGGAGAGTCATATTTATATCAGGTGCCCCAAGAATGTTGTTGTGCTTGGCATTTCCTGCTTGACTGGTTCTCTTCCTAACAACCAAACTTTGTTTGTCTTAATTGAAGATGTTTACTTTTGCTGTGATTACAGTAAAAGCCCGTGCTCTCATAAAGCACAATTTGCAGAAAACAATGCAGGGCAGGAAATCAACTCCTAACAGTGTCCCACAGACTGAGCCTGTAACATTTCTGCTAGGGACAGTGGCAAACTAATGAGCAATCTCCTAATTACTCAGAAGCTATTTAAGCAAGCACATTACCCCAGATGATGCTAAATTGACACCTCTTCAGGCAAACAGCTCAGTCACAATTCAGCCAAGCAGGAGCTGCACACATACATAGGCTGTTCAATCAATAAACTTTTGTCTCTGATGAAAAAGAAGTTTATTTTTTTTATAAATGAAATTTGTTTTGTCTTATTTATAGATCCACCCTGCTGTAAAATCTCTTAGTCTGCCTTCCTAACCAGTTAAAGCCTTCCCTTGAAATCAGGGGGCTCTGCAAGAACAAAATCAGTTCCCAAACTGAGGTCCAGACCCAATGATGAAGTTTCACAGTAGGCCTCATTTGCTGCAGTTTTTATGCATTTATTTCTGAAGGTCACCTCAATGCCCTGCCACAGTTCAGAATTATTTAAAGATTACAGGGAGCACAACATCAGCCCCTCCAGCTGTGTAGCACCTGCACACTGGAGAGGGTGCCCAGCACACAGGTCACTGATGGAGGTGTTGGACAGTGTGAGCCCCAGCTCTGCCCTCAGCCAGGCAAACACCACCAGTGAGCAGCCCCCAGATGGATTCTGTGTCACTGGTCACAGCTCTGAGCCAGCAGGGCAGTTCATTTCCAGCCCATCTCTCTGCCCCTTTCTCTGGTCCAGATTCCTGTGTTGTGTGTGTGGATATTATGGGAAAACTGTGTCAAAAGCTTTGCGTAAGTCAAGGTAAGCAATACCCACCACTGTTGTCATCAAAGAATGTTACTTTTCTGCTCAGTTTCCAGGGAATACAGGATTTTCCTTGCCCTCTCTTCTTTCCTAAACTCAATGTAAAAAAAAAGCTTTTTCTGTCCACCACTAAAAAAATTAAAATATTGTATTTAAAGGGAGCTTGAATTATTTAAGATGCATAATTGAATATGTGCATTTTAAATGCCAACTACAAAATCAAATAATACAGATTTTATAACACTAGTTATAGTTTGGATGTTAAATTGAAAATCAGATATGAAATTAATATACTGGCTGTCTCCATGTTCTACACCTAATATCTGCTGTAAGATCCATTGCAGAGTGTGTTCTTACTCATTTCCATGAGCTCAGGACCGAATCCCCAGCTCTCACTATCAGAAAACACTGAGTTCTTCACACACCAGCTTCTAATAAAGATGGGAGACATTCAAGGCAGGAAACCCAGCCTGCACTATAGAAATGAAAGGAGATGTGTAAGTGATAGAACTGTGAAGTTCCAGCTGCATTGTGTTCAGCTACACCCTGCTTGACAGGGCTGGAGTACCTACAGAACAAGACAAGATATTGCCAGGGATGGAAATAAATTTTGGAGATTATCCAACATACTCCATAACCCAAAAATGTCTCATCCTTTTCCAAAGTCCAGCCAGAGTGGAACATAAAACTAAGTCAATTTGCTCACACAGACAACACCATATTAATGAAAAATGATGGATTCTGTATTAATTTCATATTTACTTCCCTTGCTTTGCAATTAGACTTTATTTAGTAATAATCCAAGAACATAAACTCTAGCCCCTATATGCAGATTAAAGTACCTTTAATTGCACACTGTCCTGGGTAGTACTTTTTACTACTCTCCTAAAAGCCAATCTTTACAAAAATTGCTCCCCTGAGTTAGAGTGAGTCACAGTATGACTCAGTGTTTTCTTTCATAAAAGAAAGGACTGCATTCCACTTGTTCCCTGTTTGGAGTTTTATAATAGACTGTGATAGAGCTAAGACATGCACACTGTATAGTACCACTTTGCAAGTTGATTTACTACCACACAAACCATTTAGAGCTCTCCAAAGAAGCTTTGAAGGCTTTAATATCAGAATCTTTCTCCAAGGCCTGCTTTGGTACCAATACTTGATTAAATTAAAACCTAATTATAGTCTAAAATGAATGATGTGCATTTTCTCTCCATTAGACAGAGCTATTTGCATTCCATGAAAGACCACTGGCATGGCAGCGTGCCATTTGATTCTGTTTAAATCAAAGATGTCCCAATGGAATTTTCTTTTTCCCTACCAGCTATATTTGTCTTTTCTAACAGGTGCCCAGGGCCTAAAGGTTTAGCCAGACCTCATTACCTGAGGCAGACAGTGCATGAAACCATTTAATTGGCAGTAGCCAGTCCACTGAGCCAGCCCTTTGCTTTGTTTCGTGCCAACCTCCACTGATGTTGTTTACCAGACATTTCTCTCAGGTTTTGTTTCCAAGAGAGAGAGGCATTTTTCCATACCTGAAACCCACCATTAACTGTCTTCCCCTTCAGGTGTTCTCTTGTTCCCAGGTATTTTGTTGAGCAGAAACTCACTAAAGCATAGCAGTGTTCATAACAATTAGTGAAACTTAATTATCTTCATCCAAGGAAAGAAAGTTGTTCTTAAGTTGCAAGCAGAACAATTGTGGTTCATTGTTTTAGCAGAAAACAATGGAATGGAATTTTGCTATTTATTGCAGGTACATTTTCAAGGAATTTCTTCTTTTAAAGGATGAATCCCTATTGAGTTTGTATTGATAGAGAAAATTTCATCTGTGGCATAAAAAGCAACACTGTAGTCTGCTTTGACAGAAATTATTTTAATTTCAAAGAGAATGGAAGTGGCTTGGTCATTTATAATCAAGAGAAAGCAAAGACAGTAAGCAAAGCCCTGATCACTCTTTGAGCCTCCCACACTCAATCTTTGAATTTCTGAAAACAGTCTGAATGCAATGAACATAAATCAATATGAGATTTAAGAGTCCTCAAAAACTGGCACTTGTTTTCAGGCATTTCCTGCTTCCTTCCTTGCTCCTGGAGCAGAACAGCTCTGTCTCTGCTGTGCTTTGGACTTCTGCTGACCACTGCAGAAGAGACATCCCAGCCCTTCTCCAGCCTTGGATCCCAAACCCCTGCACCCAGAGACAGCTCTTGGGATGTTCCCAGCACAAGTTTGCTTTAGGCTAGCCAAGATCCTTCTGTGTTCCTGCACATTTTTTACCATTTCTTAGAAGCCACACATGAGACCTTCCCAAAGCACTTTGTCCTTTTTCCCCCTGTGTACCCTCACAAAGTGCAAACAGGGGCCTCTTCCCAGTGTCAGTATAAGGGGCAATGTCAGGCTGTAAATTTGGACCAAGCCTTTCCCTATAAGACACAAACTGAACATCTGAGAACACTTTTCCTATTTTCCCTGTGGATTGCACCTCCAGCAGAGCTTGGCCAAAGAGGCTATTGCAAAGGCTGGTGACCCACCCACTGCATCACGTTTAAGACAGTGATCTGTTGATGCATTTTAGTAATAAGCATTTAGATAGGAATATTCCTCATCACCTCTCTCAATATTGTAAATAAACTTTATACTAATTTATATATTTCAAGATTAATAGAATAGGGAACGATCTATTTTCTCATTTCTTCCATGTAGGCCATAAAACTCATATAAAATCTATACTGCAAGACCATTCACATTCTCAGCTAATGATTTTTTTTTCTTCACACAAATCACTGGAATTTTTCTGAATTGTACCTGTTTAGTAATGAATGGAAAACAGTCAACTGAGAGAATTAAATATTCTTCTGTTAAACCATATCTGTTAAATCTCTATTTGTCCTGATGCTTTTCTGAAAGGAAATCTGTTGTTAAGTCTTCTACAATTGTCACTTATAATGTAAATCTGCTTACTACCTGTAGCAATTCTCCTTGTTTTGAATCCAAAGTGCTACACACAGTTTGCTTTCAACAATTCTCCGATGCAGGGAAGAGTTACTGTCTCCATTTTAGGTATGGAAAACCAAGGCCCAGAAAGGGCAGGTTAGATATCAGTTAGATATCAACTCAAACTCCTGCATTGCTCAGGAACCAGCAGAGTGAAAGCACTGCCTGCCACTGCACAGCTGATTTCCATTAACAGCTTTATGCCAATCATCTAATCAGCTGTCAGGCTTTCCTTCATTGTGTCATAGCTTTCTCACATCAAGGAACAAGATTATTTGCAGGTTTCTAAGTCCATTTTGCTTTTCCTATAACTCTAAATTATGACTGACTGGCAGTAACACAGGTCCTAGCTGGGACTGGGGGTGGAGCAGGGCTCAGCACTTTGAGGTGTCACAAAGAAGCAGAAACTGAGGGAGAAGGCAGACAAAGATGACTACTGGCAGCAGAAAGCCACAAGGAGTGCTGCTATTTGTGGAGGGGTAAAGTTCACTTGGCAGGAGAGGAAGTTTACAGTTTTCTGAGGCCTGAGCTGCTGAGTGGAATGGGAAGAGAGGAAGGCAAACGTGAGCCCCTCACCCTGTGCTGTCACTTGGACTGCCATGGACACAGCAGGCACGATGGCCTTGATCCATCAGAGGAGGCATGTGGGAATGCCTTTCCTGGGCACTGCTGAGACATCCCCTGATGTCTGTAGCACATCCAGAGCACAGCTGAATATGTGACACCTCAGCAGAGGGGCAGGGATGCGTGACTGCTGTGTGAGATACATGCCATGCCCTCCTTAGCATCCCCTTCTTTCATTTCCGCTGCAGTGACTGACCTTTTGGGGGTTAAAGAGCCCTATCTTCTCTGTTCATCTCTCCTCCTGTCCTTTTTCCAAGGTTATCCATGGAAATGATTCTGCCTTCTTGCTTACTTTTGCCATGGTGTCCAGTCCTTCCTGAGCGTTGCCATGGGCAGAGCCAGCTGACATGGGTGAGCACTTCTAAAACACAAAGGACACTTTGAGCTGCTTTGTCACTCAGGCTTTTTGCCTGGCTGCTGTTAGGATTAATATAAATATGCCCTTGAGAGGCTAGAAAATAGCTGTGCCTGGTATGATTCAAATAATACATAATTTTCTCTTATTCACTGGCCAGGGTTATGAACAAATGGCTGTATGTAGAGAAGGAATTATATTAGGCTCATTAAAAATAATTTCACAGGAAAGAGAGGATCCACTTCCACCAAACTGGGCTATGAGTGAAATAATAAAACATACAGCCTATTCTTTATCCATTCAATGTAATTTCTGTTATATTGCTGGAACATTTTTGATACAGCACATGTATCTTGACAAAAACCTCTATCTTACAAGCATATTCAGCATTTACTCATAACAAAGGAAGTAAAGGCAACATTTTCTTCCATTCTACACCCACAGGAACCACCACTGGAACAATGTTCCCCACAAGAATCACCAAATAGGATTCTTTCATTATTTTAGCCTACAACTGATATAAAAAACCCTGGACTCCTAATTCTGTTGGTAGTGTTTATTTAAACATTGTCTGCCCAGGATGACCAGTTAATCTTGACTTTTAAACCCTCATATTAAGGTTAAAGTGTTGTATATTTAGTTATTTATCTGACTCATTATTCTGTCTTCCAGTTTGATAGCTGATTTAATATTCAGTTTATCAGAGATAACTATCTTGTTATAGCTAAATGAAATGTGCATTTGGAAAAGTTCATTAATACCATTATCATTAATTGGTTCTTACCTGAATCTCAGTGCTGCAGGGACTCTTCAAATTAAATGACAGATTGCAGCTAGCTTTTTTTAAAGTAGAATTTTCAAAACCTCCCCACACTGCAAATGAAGTCTAATGGGCCAAATCCTGTTCTCCTGATCTCAGGAAAAAAGAAAAAATAAGTTACATTGTATAAAGTATAAACTTACTTTACACTGAAATGTCAAGGCTCAGAATTGATCCCAGTTTGCTTTTCAGTGTTTAGTGCAAAATCACACCTTAATCTTTGGAGGGAAGAATATGCACAGAAATTGATTTCCCTTTGCCTTTTACCAAACACAGCTGCCCGAGCTGAGGTCAGTCAGCAGCAGTCCCACACACCTGGGCTCCTCTCTCCCTCTGAAAGCCACATCCCCCCATGTCCTCGTGGTTCCCCTGAGTGTGGCTGGCATCTGCCAGTGCAGTCCTGGCACTAACTGGCAGCTGAGTTCCAGCTGAGTGCAGAGGTGGTTTTGGGAAGGCTCAGGTGTGCCTGGGATGGCCGTGCACAGATGCTGCACATGCAGGATCTGAAGCTGCACCTGCAGCACTGCAGAGCTGCCAGTCTGTGACACCAACAGAGCAGCCACTGGAACAGCAGCTGCCTTGGGACCCGTGAATGCTCCCTCTCACACTGCTCACCCTCCCCAGATTGTCTCTGAGCATCTAAGTGAAACACTTTCTAAAAGGACAGGCAAAGGAAACCACAGGAGTCAGGCTAAATCCTTGGAATACTGGATTTATTCACTTCTACCAGCATTGAATGAGTCCTCAAATCACAATGGCTCTTGGACTCCCAGCCTCCCCACCAGAATGCAAAAGATTAAGCAGTGTTTCCTCATACACAAAGCTATATCCCATCTGATTAAAAGCAAATTAGATTCTTGATCCGACTTGTAGGATTAAGTATCTCCCAGAGAGATGACATGAGGCCTACAACATACTCATTATTAATAATTTTCTCAGAAGAGAGTCCACACTGGGATTGACTATAGGTGCAAAGAACTATTTTGTCTTGGTCAGCATATTAATTGACTTTTTGGCTTCTCTCATGCAATGTAAAACAGCTTGCAGGCTGCAGCAAAGGCAGGGCATTTAACCACCTGCCTGGAGAAGTCCTGCCTGGCAGACACCTGCATTTGGAACTGCCATTTCAGAGAGGGCAGCAGTTCTTTGCAAAACTTCATTGTTCAAAAACTGCTCAGTGCTGGTGGAGGGAAATGTCTGTTTGTGAGGCCAAATGCAAGAATGTAAGAGGAGGAAGGAGATTCTTATAACTGTTTTAATGCTGCAGGAATTCTCTACAAGACTTCAGCACAGATATATATTTTTTTCCTTAACTTGGCAGCTTTTATTCTGACAAAGTGACACCTGAAACAGCATTTGAACAAAAAACAAAAACAAAATTAACAAATACAACAATGAAAACAAACAAACCCACCTATCAAAAACAACAAAAATCAAACCCCCAAAACTAACCAGCAGTCTTCTTTCCCCTCTAAAGCCCAGTCCTAGAGCTAGAAAAGTCAAACCACTAGTAAGTGTAGGTAAATGATACAGATTAGTCAGCTTTTCCAAATAAGAAACACTTCACTGAGATGGAAACAAAATGCAATTGAAAGCCCCAAACATATAAGGTATTGCACAATATTCTCTTTTAGGCTCTGTGAGCAAATGTAGTCCTGGAGTACAATATATAAATATGCCTCGCACACAAGCACTATTATTTCTAATGAAAAAACAATAAAAAAGCCTTTCCTCTAATAAAATTACTAGTAAAAAATGTCATTAATGGCAGGCTTTCTAACAAATTCTGTTGCCCTCCTGCTGTCCTCTGCACCTGTTTACTGTCTGGAGTAGCCTGCCTCCTGCCTTGTCCAGCTGTTTTAAATGATCCTTCATTCAACAATGCTTTCTAATGGCAGCAGTTCTGGGAGGCTGATTCTCCACTATGGATGCTCAGTGTGAAACTGCCCCTCTTTATCCTTATGGCACATAAAGAAGCCTGACTCACCTGTTTGCTGCAGCTCCTCATTTATTTGCAGCTCTTTGCAGCCCCACACCATCCCACATCGGCAGTAAACACAGGGCAGTTCATCACAGAAGCATTCTGCCAAAACAACCTCGGATCAAATGATTCCTACCTTGTCCTTGCTACCACAATGAATGTAATTGAAGAAACAAAAACATGGTTTCTCAGGCTTTGCTGCTCCCTGGGTACCACAAAAAATTAATTGGCCAGGCAGTGCTCAGAGCCCAGGTTTCACTAAGTGAACAGGAAAGCTGCTCACAGTGGCTTTAACTCAGAGCACGTACAAACCAGGAGGAAGGGAATAGTGAGATTCACCTTGCCCAACACAGCCAGTCTCTTTAAAAGGAGCACAAGGGCAGGCTCACACCTCAGCAGCTGGGTCTGGAAAAAAGGGGTTTGGTGAATGTTGAAGGTACCCTTGAATGTGCTCCCCGGGGTTTGTGCCATTTCCATGCTGGCTGTGGACAGCAGATAGCCCTGCCCTCAGTGCCACAGGGAGCCCATCCACCTTCTGTGCAGCCCTGCTCTGACTGGGGCCACAGCCAGCCAGGCACTGGGCTCCCTGCCACCTGACAATGGCAGCTCAAAGTGCACCAGCAAATGGCCTTTTTAGCATAAACAATGCTCCCAGCCTCCTCTGATTCTGCTCTGCCTAATCCATATTTACTGGTTGGGGGGACTAATTCCTCTCATTTTCCTGCCACTCTTTGCAGCTGCCTTTAGTGATATGCAATGAATTGCATGAAAATAAAGCAGGAGTGTATGAAAAGGATATGAAAAGTTCGACAGAACAAGACCCACATTACAGGTGTCTCTTCCTCATTCCTGAGCACCAGACACTGACTGCCTTTGTTTCCCACACCCTGCTGATATGGCACAATCCCAAACTCATTTGAGGTGTCAGGAATCCTCCTATTGAATTCAGTGTATTTCAGAGCAAGAGGTAAGGCAGGAGAAGTCATCAGTTACCAAACAACATTTCCACTGTTTAACAAGGAACCCCTCAAATCCCACTTTCAGCCAAGTTTTAGCAGAACTCAAGGATGAATAAGCTGTGCTGTACAGTCCTTTCCTCCTGAGACCAATACTTTGGTTTCTAAGGCCCTCAGCTTCATTATATTTGTTGCAGACCACTGAAGATTTGATCTTAGATGTTGTTGAGGCTGAGAAGAGTTAAGAAATATATCAACAGCATACTCCTGTACTAAAAGGTGAGCTTGGCCTCCTTGCCTCACTAAGTTTAAAAGCTTTCCTGTTAATTTTTCTACTAAATTTCCCTCTTAAAAAGACTGCTGCTGACACTCGAGGAAAACAAGCAATTATGCACTCTTATAATACTCAAAAGATGTAAAGCTAATCAAACATTATCATAGTATTTTCATGAAAGATCAGCTGACTTTGTGCATGTGCAATTTGAGTGCTCTAGAAAGTCTTCAGGAAGGATTCAGCTGCAGAACAGCATAAATTCCTCTGTATTCCAACAGACTTATCAGCCATTGTTTTAGGAGTTTAAAAACAAAAACCCTGGTGCATTTTTTTAATCAGAATTCATCCAATTTTAAGGTAATGCTCAGCTAAAAGCACAGATAGCTGATTAATGACCTGTGGACCAGAAGTCACCTGGAAGTCCATTTTCCAAAGCATCCTTAGGACAGACATCCTTGTCCTAGGTCACCATACCCACATACCAATGAGGAATTTTCACACCACAGTGAGCAAGGTCTCTTCCTTTTTACCTTCTTCACCAACAATCCAAAGACATTTCTTTGTCATTTAGCAAAGTCTGACAGTGTAAGACAAAGACAACAGCCCAGTTAGGGGACATCACTGCATGCACCTGGAGCTTGTGCCAGACACACACCTGAGCACATGAGAGGGGTGTTGGATACTCAGGCACACTGACATACAAGTGTTGGTGTGGTGGAGGATGCTCACACTTAAATAGCTCTTGATGGCCTCTGATTGTTCTTTTTTTTCTATAACTTCTACATTTTTTCCTCTGGGGAAAGAGGTTTCTCCTTTATTTAAAACACAGAACCAAGCCACAGATCCATAGCAGAGTCTTATTTCAAATGTTCCAGCACTCAGGAATGAGTGGATTTGCAGCTTTGGTTTGACTCATCACAAAGTCATAGTAACTTGACCATGGCTTATTGAAGCTGATGGGTTTTTACAATCCTCCAGTTTTCAGAACTGGTTCATAGAGAAAATAATTTGGGCTTAATAATTTATTTAAATTAAATATTAGTTTATTTATTAGTTTAGCTTATTACTTTAAATTATATAATAATAATTAGATTAAATAGTGATTTAAACGTGGATTTCATTTGTCTCTGATTTGGAAGAGATGTTAGCAACATGACAGGATATAATCCTGTTCTGTGTTGTTTTTTTTAAAAGTTGGTAACTTCTTTTATCACAAATAATCATCAACAAAAAAAACCCCAACATGACAAATCGTGCATTGATGATGCTGAATTCCCCAGCTCTGTTTTAGTTCTTGCCTGTTGTAGTATATTCTTTCTGTAACACTAATGTGCATCTATTACTTTGAGCAGTTAATAGATGTAATTTCAATATCATTTAAATTTACATATCAAAATATTATTTGTAGGAAGAATAGGATTTTTGCCTCCCAGAAATGTGACTATAAAAATATAACACTGTCTTGATTGTATCCCTTTTATAAACACAGCAGGATTGGGAAAGCATTCCAGGATATATATCTGTCACTGTAGCTGGTATCACCCCATAACTGTGCTAGTTAAAATCACTCTCTAATCAGAAAGGGTAATGGATTTCTTCTGCTGGCACTGGAAGGTGATTGTGCAAGTGACAGATGTCAAAAACATCATTCTTTCTGTACCCTCTCTTCACATCTGAGATTAAATGGAATAGCTTAATTGCACTTCAGGCTCATTTAGACTCCTTGGAAGCAGGTAGGATTTTAAGAGTACAAGAATGTAGAATAGGTGTTAATTTTGAGCTTTGGTAGCTCGAGAGAGACAAAATGCAGCTTCATTTTCTGCCTTTTAGGGAGACTTGAAAAGCCCAATAATCTACCCAGGAGAATCTACACATGGGTTTAAAAAATATGGCTTGAACAAAGGTCAGGCAGACACATGACCTGGCATTAAGGTCCCCCAAGGTTTGATGGTGGAGAAGTGTAAAAGTATAAACTCTGAATGGAGGCAAGAACAAGAGTTGAGCTCTGCCCATCACCTGCATCCTGGACAGCAGCCCAGGCTGCTGCCTTTCTCCTGCTTGTGCAGCCGGATGAGAGATTGGAGGGGAAGAAAATTAAAGTCTATGAGGTTCTATAAAGGCAGTCAGAGCAGACAAAGGATCAGTTTAGTGCCTTTTTTTTCTCAATTGCAGTCCTGAGTGGTGCCTGGAAAATCCCTGTTGGCATCCCAGTCACACAGAAGGACACTTCAGGTACATATAGCACAAGTTCAATGCTCCTTTCTTACAGGTAACATTTACCTGCAGGGTTTGGCTGTCCTATAAACTTGCCTTTAGGAAAATTCTCAAAGGCTCTCTCATCTGCAAAGGGAAAAAAACCATAAACTTGTAGCTTGCTTGGTTTCTACATTCCCTATCAGAGGAAACAAACTGCTGCAGTCACAGAAAAGGTAAATAGGTATTTTCACCATCATGTCACTGTTAGTTAACACTGAGTTTTAAAATTCAACAACATGATCATCCTGAAAGGAAAAAAAGAGGAAAAACAAGAACCCATATTCTCTGACTATTAAGTCTTTCTACAGGAGAATGGGAGAAAAGGATTTGAATTAAGTCTTTCACCCACAATCTGTAACATTCAGGCTCTGAGGTAACAAGAAAAGAAAACATTTCTACAGATGGATTGGAGTAAGGGGAGGAGAAAGTATGAGAAGTCAGCACAAGAAAACAAATACCTTGCACTCAGCCTACAAGCTTATATCCGGTTTGCAGCTAAATAACTTTATTTTATTTTTCAATTACAGGATAAGCTCATTTATGAATGGCATGGGCCTTGCTTTCCACAGTTTTTCGCATAATAGAAAACTAACCAGAGAAAAGTGGCAGATGCAGTTTTTATCAATAAAGCTCTGCTTAGAGCAGTTGAAAATCTTTTCCTTTCATGCTTTCAAGTTCTTATTGTATACAATTGTTTTCCTCAGGGGATTATACCTGATCCCATGAAGCTTTCCCTGCCAAGACAGTGCAGGCTCTTTGTGGAATAAGAGCAGACATTGATCGGCAGGGACCACAAGGGAGGCTGTGGCAGCTCTGGGCCCCTCTCTCCCAGCAGGGTTTTGCTGCTCAGCCTGTAAGGGTCACCTGAGCATGGCTTAAAGGATCTGGAAAGAAGAGGATATCTGAAGGCCAAATATTTTAAAAATGCCCTTTGCCATTTCTTTATGAACCTCTCCCATCAAATAAAGCAGATTCAACACAGTTTGTTTCTAAATGTGCTGGAAATGAAAATAACTGCAGTTATTGAAGCTGTGGGAGGTACAATGGATATTTCAGCTGTAACGGGATAAGAATGCCCATACAAAACTTCCCTTCAAGCTCTTTATAGCAGACAAATCCTCAAAAGAAAACATACTTTGTTAACTTTCATTTGAATACATCCTGCTCCAGCCAGACAGCCCACTTAAAATGACACAGAGGTAGTAAATTGTTCTACTAAATGGTTAGCTGGAGTTTAACAGCTTGAATTTATCAGGAAAGGGATAGGAACAAAAGTGTCGGGCACATCATCGTTCAGGCAATACCTCCTTCCACTCTTCATGAACCTCTGAGGTGAGGCCTTTAATTACTCTTTGCAGTAAAAGATGTGTCATGCAAACACTGGGAGCTGGACAAAGGCCACCCAGAAGGGATCTTGCTCAACAAGCCTTACATACAGTTATCCCACAAGAAACCCTCTTAAGGTGAATTATTTCCATAGCTGAGGTGGTGCATGGGTCCGTGTTTTTCCAAGACAGTGTTTCCCTCAAAAATTCCCTTATGAGGAAGAAACAACAGGAGATCTTGTCCTCAAGAGATTTCCAATATCTAGCAACTGAAAGATGATGAGAAGCCCAGATTTCCTGTTCTTTTCTTCTGAGAAATGGCACCCCAAGGCATTAAAATGCCCATGGAAATATGGAGGGCCAGCTTTTCACAGGCACTCACAACACATAGTGCTGAATGGAGAAATTCTCAGTCCCTGTTTTCTGGCCAATCCATTTAGGCTGCTGACTTTTGGCTCTGAATCTCTCCAGAGCTCAATGGCTTGTTCCCAATAACACACTCATGCACTAAGCCCAGCATTGTCAGACAGCTAAAAGCTGATCAGAAGCATTTGTAGGTTTGGATATTTGTTTGATGCTACAGTCAACCTCAGAATAATTGCCTCTGAAGAAATAGGAGTAAATAACACACATCCAGTCTGGCCAAAAGCATTTTATCAGTGCCAAAATCTCCACAATGTACAAGACTGTACAACAGGCAAGGACAATCCCTCAAAGGCAACTGTGATTGTTGCATGAAAGAGTAACAAAGCTCAATTAACCAATTAAATTGTCTGCCAAGAGACTAAGGAATTCATTGTACAAACATCTACAAAATTAGGCTAAATGAAAAGTGGAGAGGTCTGGTGAGACATGGTGGCCTCACAAGCAAATACTGCAGGTATTCATTGGTAAGGCAGCCCCAAGTGTGAAGGGTGAAGGGAAACCATGGGTCATGAAAAGGCTGGAGAGATGCACTCAGGCCATCTCAGTGATGGTTTTCATTTAACACTCTGAAATAAAACACAATAAGGAAATGCACCAGTCAGGTGTGAGCTCTCAGTTGTGTTGGGTATGAAGTCAGAGATAACACATACCTTAGACTCTCTTTGGACAGGATGTTATCACAGGAGATTCTGTGCATGACACTGCACTCTTGAGCCTAGAGTAGAGAATCCAATATGACAAAATTTAACCTTACATGCAAAGCTTCCTGATTTAGTCTCACCTCCCTTGTTTCCCTGGTTTGCTTTCCAAAATGCAGCTATATTGCCCAATGAAACCAGATGGATTTATGAAAGGGAAATAATTCCTGACCAACCTGCCAGCATTCTATTATCACATGGCTAGAGCAGAGAAGGAAGGAACAACTGTGGTTATTGTTTACCATGACTTATGCAAAGCTTTTGACACAGTCTCCCACAATATCCCCACAGAAAACACATGAAATATGGACCAGAGAAAGGGACAGAGAGATGGGCTGGAAATGAACTGCCCTGCTGGCTCAGAGCTGTGACCAGTGACAAAAAGTCCATCTGGATGCCAGAATATCCTGCACCAGAATAATCTGGGGACCAACTGACTGAAAAGCAGGTTTTTAGAAAAAGCCTTGGGGTTCCACTGGACACTGAGGTGACCACAAGCACTGCACCTCTAGAGCAAAGAAGGCAACAGCCTCCTTGTCTGGAGCAGGATAAGCAATGCCAGGGACATATCTGGGGCTCTGTGCTCAGTGCTGAGCTCCCCAGGACAGCAGACAGGCAGACACAGGAGAGATCCAGCAAAAGGCCACAAAGATGATAAGGCCTTGCAGCATCTGACTGATAAGAAGAGCCTGAGAAAATTGTAGTGGTTCAATATGGAGAAGATAAATGTTGGAGGAAACCTAGTGGGGGTTGGGGCAGGGAGGGGAAATAAAAATAAATACCTGATGGGAAGGATTGAGAAGATAGAGCCAGGTTCTTAATAATCTCCAGTAACAGGATATTGGGCAATGGGCCCAAATTTAACAGAAGACAATTCTGTCCAAACATAAGAGAACACTTTTTTGGGTGGGGGGCAAACACTACAAGAGGCCGCCCAGAAACATTTTGGAGCCTCCATTCTTAGAGATAACCAAAATCCTGATCACATATGGGCAACCTGCTGCAGCTGATCTTGCTTTGAGCAGAGGAATTGAACCAGAGTCTCTGGACATCTCTTTCAACCTCAACTATTCAGTGAAAACAAGCCAATCACAATTAGAATCTATCAAAAACAGAGGGACCTGCAAGAGTCAAGCGTCTGTGTACATTTACTAAGGATGTATTTACTGCAGGTTTCACCTTTCCCTTGAGGCACTCTGTAACTTTTCACCAAAGTAAATGTAACTCAGATGCATGTACCAAAAGAGAAGCAAATCTCATGGCTGACAAGTGTAACATTAAATAACATTGGTGTCCATGATGCAGGAGGTGGTGGTGTTAAACACAAAACATTTTCAATACATCTTTTCACTCCAGTGCACTTGCACTGTCTTGAGCCTCACCACATGTATGTAAAGGATGTTTGTGTGCATTCACATGCAGATCTCTGTGTACTTTAAAGAGATTATTTTCCTCTGTGGTTTACATTATTTGCTTGCTATTTTTGGCAAAATCTGGGAGGTATTTAATACTTCACTTCTACCAATATTCTCCCAGTTCACCTCTCCTTGTATAATACCTCTGCCACAAAGATGATTTTTCTCTTTCACTTTTTACTCTTCCCAGAGTGTGATTCCCAGTCAGTTGGCATCTCATGATAGCCATAACATTTGAAAACAATCCAACAGTCCCAGTCCTGTCAGTGCCAAAGACAGCCACTCTGTGTACAATTTGGCTGAGGCTATTCTAGCTCTTCCCATTTGTTTCCTTCTTTTTCTTTTTCTTTTTTTTTTTTCTTATTTTTTGGCAGGGGGTAGAGAAACAGGGGATGTAAAATATGTAACTCTGAAACAAAACTTCAGAAAAAAGAAGCCAGAGCCTCTTTAACTGACTCACTGAGGTTCAGAGATGCATAATTGCCTGTTGCTGCTGCTCTAATTCCAGACTTGGTCAGCAGTGCAGCAAATCAAACCATGGCAGCTGAAACATGCAAAGAGATATAGAGAGACTCCAAAGTGTCAGTAACCCCCCCAAACCAGATGTAGGTCTGTAGGTCTGCAAACACTGCCTCTCTTAGAGGGAAACTCATCCCTAAGCTCCAAACTAATCTTCAGAATTAAATTGACAGGGAGAAGATGAGGCTAAAGGAAAATCTGCAGAAGTCTAACCATTCCAGCAGTGTTTGTAATAAATCCTCCAGTAGTTTGTACTCTTCATTGCAGATGTCCATAAGCTATTTGCTTGTTTTCCCAAGGTATTCAAGATATCTAAACATCTTCTATTTTTTTTCCGTAAATGCTGATATGAATCGTATGGACAAAGTAAACAGAGTATTCTGCTGGTTTCCCTTTTTACAAATGAGCCATAAAATTGTCCATTAATCAGCCTTGCCTCCCCAGGGGTTGGGCTGCATTGTTAAGGTTTCCTTTTCCATTTTTGACCCCAGTTTAGTTGAGGAGATTACAAAAGAGGGAAAAAAAATTAAAAAAACATAAGCCTTTGAAAACTGCCCTGCTTTCCACAGCCCCTGGGCAGTGCTGTTCAGTGGTGGAGAGTTCTAAATTTAAACACTGCCTATTTTTCAGCCTCCACCTTTGAGTAATATAATAGCCCTATCATGGTTCCTTCAGCTCCCATCCAGAGAACACAGTGTTCCTATCTATTTAAATTATTCCAACAAGTTCCTTAGAACAATAAAAAGGCCCTTAAAGGTCTCTTGGGGTAAGTATCTGCAACAAGAGAACTAATGAAAGCTGAGAGAATTTACTGGGAATCTGGCATTTCAGAGCTTTGCCTCTTGTTAATTCCTGAGCAAGGTGTCAGCTCTGGCAGTGCCTGAATTTATCTGGGGGCCATGTCCTTTTCAAACAGGGCAGGGAGGAGAGCACCTCTGTTGGACCTGTCACTCCTCCTCACGTGCCAGCTGTGGGCACAGGGGCAGCCAGCAGCTCCACTGCACAGGGATCTCTGAGGATCCAGCTCACAGCCCAGCTCTGCACATGGCTTTGGAGGTGCACAGTGGGAATGGGGTGAAGGAGCCAATCTCAGGTGCCATAGGCTTTATATCTGACTCTGCTGTGGTTTTTAAAATGAACAGAAAGGTAATGAGGTTTATACATGAGCATTGGAACTGGTGTGAAAGAGCACAGAATGAACAAAGTTCCCCAAACTGCACACAATCACATTACCTGTAGATCTGGCCTCTTAGCTGTCATAGATTTGTCATCTAAAAGCTAAAGCCTTTGTCTTCTAGGCATTAGATAAGTTAATACAAATTTACCAATTCATCCTGACAAAAAGTAAGACTTGGGTTCTTATACTGCCTCTTCTGCTTTGCCTGTCTTTCACTCTCTGTCACACATTTGGGGGGAGATGACATAAGCTCCTTGCAGGGGTATATTTTTAGTACAGCAGCTTATTTAGCATGCAAACCAAATACATAATCAAAGTGGTTTGGGTTTTTTTTTTAAAGAAAAGTCATCTCAAGGTTGACTTAAAAGCCAAACAGCTTTATCTCACCAAAGTCTCAGTTAAGTGCTGCAATGTGCAGCCGATGTGTAAGACGAGTGCTTTTTCCAGTGAGGCTGTGTTGATCTATGATCTAATCTAGGCTCTTTAAATAAGCTTTTAAGTATGTAACTAAGAACCTCCTTATCTGTTATTAATATCTCGCTCTGTTATCACTGCAAGCAATTTAAATATACTGGTCATATCTGATGAATTCCTCTACATATTTCCTTGCCTCTCAAAAACATGCAAGGCTTGGTAAGGAATTTTTTTTCCCTCTGCATTCCTTATGAGCTCAGTAGCTCTCTGACAACATTGGCCTCATACACATAAAACCCTGAAATGTCTGGACATGCATGCAATGTGACTCACTCACACCTAGTGAACAAGTTCTCTCATTCAAAGGCTGCAGAAGTGTGAGTTTCTTGAATCGCTGGTTTTATTAGTACAAACATGTTGAACTTTCCTAACATACCTTTTGACATTATTGGCATGCCTTATTTCATACATCTTAAAAGACCTTGGCAGGTTTTCCCCAGTTCATTTAATCAAGATAGCATTCGGGGGAGAAAATAGAATCCCACTAAATCATAAAGGGAATTTCTCCTAATCTCTTTCATTTAGTGGTGGCTGACCCAAGAAGGTACCTGCCACATAACCCCTCTCATGGGGGTTTATTTATTCTTGTCTAAAGCCAGCTCTTACTCCAGTTCAGTCTGAGCTGTGGGAAATGTCTGCAGTTTTCACATACTGTTAGGGAAGCCCTGTGTTCTGAATGAAACCCAAAGCAATAGTCATTATGGATATTTGCATTGGCTTCTCTGTCACCCAGGAAAACTGTTCTTATAAAAGAGCAAATAAAATAAAAGCTGCTGGAAACAATTAACTGCCTTGGGAACAGTTCCTGCCAAGTCAGCTCTTAACTTGTGCATCCAGTTGCCACAGAATTTGATCAGCTCTGCAGCATATTGCATCTGACTTACCCTGTTGCATCCCAGAACTGCTGAGCCTTTTGTTGCAGACAAAGAAAGAGATCTCTCAAATGTCACATCTTCCTTTTGAAAATCTTCCTGCCCAAGGATAGGTGTCTCTTTTCCTAAACTTGCAGTCTGCTGCAATGATGGATATTTAGATTTGTGGTGAGATAAATGAATATGCAAAAGTTAAAATCAGGATTACAGTTCTGTTCTTGCTTAAATAAAACTACCCGATGAAGTATTTTATTCTGACCTTTAGCTGTCTCATCCATGATTGACTTAGACTTACACTTCTTCAGCAGGTATTGAGTGGCTGTGAATTTTCTGTGCCAGCTAAGAAGGCTTAAGCAAGTTTTGACTTTGTTAACGAGGAAGTGCCTTTAGACAATTTCACTCACAGCCCCCATTCCTCCCTCCAGCAAACTATTGCAAAACTGGCTGAATAATGTAACACTGATGCCTTATTTATGCCAAGCCAGTGACCAAAGGCAGCTCTAAAGGCAGTTAAACTAAACAAGCAGGTGGAGAATGAACCCAAGGATCTCACCCTGCTATGTTTTTATATGAAGATATAAATCCAGTCAGGAATTGTCTAAAGGCTGCAATTCAGCAATATCTGGTTTTGTATCATTTAGAAATTCAAGAAGAGTCATTTCATGCTGTTCACACTGACATCCTTATGCATGCACACATCTTTATATGTGCAGGCACACACACAGAACAGAAAACAAGAAAACACGCTTTCAAAAAAAACCCCAAGTATGACATCAATAAAGCAGAGGGTGCAGAGCCTGGAAATGCTAAGCCCTGTGCTAACAGACTTTGTACTCAGCCCTTTGTGAAAACAGACCTGTGAATAGTGCACCCCATTTTTAAGGCACATTTTTTTCTCTTATTTTATAACTCTGAGTCAAAACTGTATCATAAAGGTTCCTATCAGAATTTCATGTACCACCAAATTGTGATATGTCAAACTCCAGACAAGAAAGCATTGAAACCCCAAATTCCTTCAATACTAAGTCTGATTTTCAGAAAGCTATTTCAGCTAATTCCATCCTAACACATAAACTCTAACCAGCAGAAAATATGGTGTACAGTATAGTATAGGATGCTGAAGCAAGCCTTAACAAAAGACCCAAGGATTTAGTTAATTCCTCCTGATAGTCACCAGGAGTGAATTAATTCTGTACAAACATGTCTTGCCTCCCCTTTCTAAACCCATTTTATAATTGTGGAAGGTCTCCTTCATTGCCTTCTTGCTTCCACTAATGATTTAATTTTTTCTGGTTTTTTCCCCTCTCTCCTTTTTTTTTCCTTTAAGTTCTTGCTTTGTTAACAACCTTTACAATGCAGAGGGTCTTGCTGGAAAAAATACGCCTGGAGCCTTCATATCATTTGCATGCCATTTTAAATACATTTACATCACATTTTAATCAAGGAAAATGCAAACACATGGTTATAACTTTTTATTTATGGAGTTCTTATAAGGCACTCAGCAAAACATACAGACAAAATATGACCTCAGGGCTGAAAAGCAAAAAGTATCAGTGAGACGACTGTCAGCATGTCTTGAAAATCCATCTGATAATTGTCCTGCTTTACATATAGCTATTATTGTTTGAGGCTATTTAGGAACGTGTAATGTTTTGATTGAATCAGTTTTATGATAGAAAAAGTCTGTCTACAAGTACCCACCAAGCAGCTCATGAAAAACGCACACATGACTGCCAGTTCTGGATGTCATCTGGCAGATATCTGCTGGGACAGAGCTGCTCTGAGGCACGGGCACATTCTTGACAGATCTCATATGATCCTCACCCTCAGATTTCAAAGTTCTGCTGAAAAGATACCCTGCCATGTATTGCATCTCCTCCAATTGCTGTGATATACTTCAGGCAGCTACAGCTCACATTTCCTGGGAATAAGCTGCTGGTGAGGGAGAAGGGTCACAGCAGTGGAGCTGGCCAGGAGGAAAGTGTTCTGCTCTGCCTCACACCAGTGAGTTTGTCACCCACAAGTCTGCCCACCCAGCCTCTCCAGCAGCAGCAGCTCCACTCTTCCCCTCCCCATCTCCCACCCTGAAAATACAATTATTCCAGTGACTGACTCTCCTTTGCCTTCCGGGTTAAGGACTGGTGTAATCTGCTGAGAGGGAAGTTTATGGGAGCTCTGCAGGTAACAAAGCTTTGGAGAAGTGGGAGTGGAGAACAAATTCCAGAAACCAAGGTGTTCATAGAATGAAATCTCTAAAGTCAGAGGTGCAGCAACAATACTGGAGAAATTTCATAAGATCATGCTTTAAAAAATTCAAGCTCTGCCAGAGTCAAGGTTATCAGAAGAATCTTAACCCCTTTAACCATGTACCTCCTGATGATTCTCAGCACTATACAGAAAGCCTCCATGAAAACCCATGACAGAAATTAAACCTGATTGGACACCAGATTTTAACTACACCAAAACTGTTTGTATAACTTGTCCAAAGATTTAAAGCTGAAAATTTCTACAGAATTAGAATCCTGAAACAACTTTCTCCAAGATATTTTCCAAAATGTGGTATTCCCCAAATGAAATACCTTGATCTGGTTTCCTCCTGGGCCTCTGGAAGAAAGAGTTGACCGAAACTGAGAAGATTCTTCTCACCTTAAAAATAACTCATGAATAAAGCTGAAGAATAGGTTTCATGTTCCATAGGCTTGTCTATCTTGAACAATGAATGAACTCTCTCTTCTGCTCGGAAGGACAGAAGCAGGTACAAAATATAATTATTTTGCATAATTATTACTGCCATGCAAGGCACAAAAGAGATACTTTTAATGTGCAAAGCTCCACAAACATCTGCCTCAATCTGACAAGCAATGCTATGAGATGTAACAGGTATTTATAAAATGTTTAGCCACTTCTATTTGAAAAATCATTTTGAAGACTTATTTTTGTAGAAAATAATAAAGGCCACAGTCTTACTAAAGACGTGGAAACTATGGGAAACACATAAGAAAAAGAGTGAAAGCCACTGCAATACTTCAAAAAGCACTGCTTCTAAGGCAATCACTTACTGTTCCATGGTTGATCCACCTTTTTGATTTTCCAGTCTTGAAAAAACATCAGTGCCTCATTCACCTGACAGAAATGTATAATCTAGTTCTCTTTCAGGGCAACCAGGTAAGTGAAACTGCTACTGCACCACATAAAGTTTGTTTCAGGGCTTTAGGGACAGCAGTGATACAGGGTGTAATATCTTCAAGCCTACACTGATCTTCCAAGAAGGAAATCAAGACCTTCCTTTTTTTGTTTTGTTTTTTTTTTCTGGACAATACAGGAGTTCTCAGGTGAACTGAAGCAGCCCTGGTGTGACTGAGCCAAATGGCATCAGCCAAGTGACTCTGTGCACTGCACTTTGTGTCTGCCCACCCTTTTGCAGGAGGGTCAGAGAGCTTGGTAGGGAGGGAGCTGCAAGAGCCAGAGCAGAGCTTTGAGAGAACAGTGAGTTAAAATTGGTTCTTCTGGGCATTTCAGGTTTGCACTTTTTTGTTTTGTTGTTTTGGTTTCTGGTTATGGATTTGGAGCTGTTGAGGTTTTTGAAAGGATAAAGAAAAAAAACCCAAAACTAAAAACAACTGTTTGCCACAACTGGAAAAGGAGAGCTCTTAGAGATAAAATGTTCTGAAGGATAGCTCATAACTCATCCCCTGTGTCAGTACCACATTATCCACCTCCTCTGACATTTTTTCCCCCCTCAAGGACCAATCCAGCAATAAATATGTTCAGAGTTCAGCTATACTTGATGATCACTCTGCTCAAATATCTTATTTGCAGCTCCTAGGATGTTGTTCTTTCCCCAGCTGCATTACTCACCCCCAGGTAAGCTACATGAGTGACCTGCACTCAGATATATCTGTGGAGAGTTCCTTGCACTGCTGAGGGAAGCCTTCATTCAGGTATCATGTGACAGCAGCTGACAGCAGCAATGATGAAAAGAGCCATGAAAAAGAAAATGCATCTATATATTCTTGAATTAACCCCTATTTTCTACAAGTTACAAACCACTTTTAGGTTATAAAAACTTAGAAGATATAATGTTGTTCATTTTTTTAAAAAGATCATTGTTGTTACCTGGGAATTTTGAAAATTGTGCCTCTGACTGGGTGAAAGGGTTTGGAAAAAAGGGCATATCTGGCATGCCATGTTTTCTGAGTGGAATAAAAATTCCTGAGAGATGTGACACAGTTCATGTACAAGTCAGTATTTCACACCCAGCTGTGGCTCATAATTATGACTGAACTTTGAAAACTCACATGAAATAAGCAGATAGGCTCCATCCTGTTCAAAGTGGACAGTCATATCTAGCATCTAAACACTACTGCAGCATAAAGCTTCCAAATTATTAACTGTTCAAAAATGCATGGGCTGAGCAGACAGTGTAACATTGTCAGCACACAATTTTATCAAAATATTCACTGCTTTGGGTGTTTTTCTTTAAAATCCCAGTTGTGACTGCATTTGAAGGTCAGATTTCAAAACAATTTCTTACCTCTGCTTTTAAGTGAAACTTGATAGCTGAACCCTATCAAAAAAAATCAGAAACCACCAAATGAGATGCTATAAAAACATATTGTTTTAAAACCTCTCTTGAAGGCAAAGACAATCTCATGATTATTATTAATAACACTACATCAGTGTAGATCAAAGTAAAGGACAAAACTGCATTTTAAGTTGTGAAAGGTCACACTAATCTTGGTACCTGTACTTGCCAAGTTTATTTATATTTAATGCCACCCTGACTGCAATTTATAAAGGGCATCTATCTTTTTCTCATATAAAAATATGGACACAATTTTAAGATTTACATAGAAGATAAAGAAAATAGAAATCTAAAACTTTGTGATTCATAAGAATAGGCTTATATTTAAAAATGAATTCTACAAGATGTAGTAAAAAATAAGTTACATTTTAACCTTCATGGCACTACAATTTTTTTTCTATCATTAGTCCAAATCCAAGGAATAACAGAGCATGCTATATTATCCCTATTCAATAAACTATGTGTATCTGGGTTTTTGAGCAAAAAGGTTAGCATAAGGCTTATAATAAAAATGTGGAATATCATGAACCGGGCAGGGGAAGGATTTGCAACACCAATAGATTATTCAGTGATGGTAGAGGCAAGCAAATAGAAGAAACATGTCTGTCATCAATAATGCTGTGATGACACAGGGAAGGTCACCTTGACCAGAATTCTCATTTCTTCTTCCTGGGAACACAAAACACATAAGTACATGATCATGTACCTGGAGGAGCAGCAATATGTGATCAATCATCCTCTCTGTCTCTTGAGTGGGAAGAGAAATTTTCAGGATTCAACAAAATTGAAAAGAAATTAGTTCATGTACAGGTCAAGAATTGTGACCACTGTCACTATAAGTAAAGTGTGAGGGACTGTTCAAAATTCACTGAACAATTGCCTGTGCCAAAACATGGCAATTATTCTGAATGTCTCATCAAACTAAATTCTCAATAACAACCACATAAAGGACAAACACTGGATCTTTCTCTTGTCTTTTACAGGTTCAGTTGAGAGCTGGCTTTTTGTATTTCTGAAATCAGTCATTCAGTGATTTTTCCTGAAATCTTCTTGCTCCAAGGGTTGGGCTTTTTCACAAGTATTCTGTTAGAGGTGTATACCTCGTCTTTCAAACTGGCTGAGGAAAGAATTACCGAGAGAATTGTTACCAAATTTACTTTCTTTTCTTTCTGTAACATGGTCCAGTTCTTTTCAAGATCTCCAAACCTCAGTGATGGGCTTTGTCACAATTTAGAATACAGCTCAAGTCAAGCATTGTGAAGTGGGAAGAACAAGAAGTGAAATATGTCAACCAAAAAGGTTTGAATGTCTTGCTATCTGTATTTGGTTGAAATATGCCATTTTGTTTAATATTTTAGCATAATCATATTGTTATGTTTGTCTTCACTTGATTGAAGAATTTTAAACTACAGGTAATACAGAAGTTAAACACAAGAAGTTTGCATTGTCAAACACCATGAAAAATATATATACAGGCACACATACAAAACTTCTATTTCAATTCCAGTTCAAGAAAAAGCCAAGCACTTTTAAAGTCTTTTTCAATTAATTCACCTTCTTGTTTTCTTCCTGAGTTATGTTGAGAAAGACAAAATGTATCCCAAATAATATTTTAAAGCCATCACTTGATGTCCTATTATACATCACCACATATTTCAGCAGTTCTACAGCTGTTCTTTATGGCACTTGCTACTGGTTTTATACATTGATTATCTGAAAGGGAATAGGAGTTGGACTTTTTTTCTGGATTCTCTTGAAGAATGAAAGAAGGAAAAAACCTGAATATAAACAAAGAGTGAAAGTGTTCCCCAGAATTTGCTTCGTTGGGGTTGTTTTCCTTTCAGGTTCTCTAACACAGGATCCCACTCTAAGTACACCTCTAAGGAACATTTCTTAAGGTTAAACTGACAGGTCACCTTGGTCTTCCTGTTTTTAACTGTTTTAATTCTTCTCTTATATCTACCACCAAAATATTCTTTCTGCATTTATATTCTGGTGTCAGGTCTTATACAGCTACACAAAACTGAAGTAGCATTCAATTATCTCTTCCTTAACAGCTCTCCACTGTCAAGCACCTAAGATGAGTACAGCTCCAAAGACAACACAGCACAATGTTAACTGAACTTCAATAGTAAATAAAAGATGGCAAATGTTCTCTCTCCCCACCTGTCAAACAAAAATAAACACTAATAGAGAAGTACAATAATTTCAGTTTAACAAAACATGAACAGTGACACTACATTTCAACATCAGCAGGCAATCATTAGCACAGGCCAAGTTATCACAGGAGAAAGGAAAACAGATAAATCATTTGATAGAAATGGCCTGTTACTAGAAACACAAACTCATATGTGACAACAAATGGCACCACAAGAGAGAACAATTTGCTGCTCCCACAAGCACAGGTTATAGAAGCAAAGTGGAAGAGAGATGTTCCTCCTGATAATTAAGAACTGAAACAATCACACTGTAAATATTCATTACAGAAAGGTAGCTTCACTCCTTAGAAAACATTTCCAGGTTGTAAATGTGCAATTGACTTTTCTCCATCCTTGTTATGAAGGATGAAAGAGCCCAGCATCTGTTGTACTGCACAATTGGTCTGTTCACAGCACTGGAAAGTTGGGCACTTAAAGGTGAAAATATGCAAGAGACTCTTTTCTCATTACTCATTTCTGCAGGTCTGTAAAACTGAAAGGATTAAAACTTCACATCCATTGATTACAAGCCTAGGGAAAAGACTGGATTGGTGCAGTTAATACCCAGCTTCTTTTCAAATAGAAACCACAATGACTTACTCTGCCTACAGAAATAAGAGAATCTGGCTGGAAGAAGATCTCCAAAATGTGAAGGGAAATCTTAACACAATGAACTTTTGGGGGGATTTTTATTCCCATGGTGAGAAAACGGCAGAGGTGTTAATTGTGAACTACAGTTCAATATAAAGGCCCCACAGAGCACTTTGTACTCAGTTTTGTTTCTCATGAAAGGCCCGTTTTTTTCACCCAAAAATTCAATCTCCAACCCCTCTGTTCCACTCAGAATTCATAGTTATGCCTAATCTGCTGCTTTTCTGGCTCACTTACAGGCCCTGTTGGCAGGTACTGAATGCAAAATAATTTTAATGGTGGAACCCCTGGGAACGGGAGCAAAAGTTTTGAGCATTTACAACTTTACAATGACGTAGGGCCAGCTGTTGGATAAAGCAGGCCTCCAGCAGTGGAGCCCACTGGAAGGGGAACTTTGGCGTGGATGTTTTCAACTCAGCAGCCTGCTAGAGAGGGAAACTACATCAGCCAGACAACAAAAGGCCAGGATTGGTCTGGACAGGGAAACACCATGAGGACACATGGTGCTTGTTAAAGCCATTGCACAGTGGGAACTCCATCCCCAGTGTGAGGGCCACAGACAAAGTGAGGGCCCACAGAGCCTGAGGGCCCAAAGGGAAGGCAATGCAAATAAAATGGTTCAGAATGGCAGCAAGCAAAGGAAAGAAACCACTGGACAAGGGCGACTCAATACGTCAGACAGTTTGTGCAAATAAGAAACTAATTTGGATTAAGTCCAGAGCGTATTTAGGGCAACACAATCAGACACTAATTCCCATCTTTTTCTACTACTTACCGTCCCCTGAACAATAGCTCTAAGTGATGACAACTGGAGCCAAATTTAAAGAAAATGGACTTAATTAATTTCCCACTGAAATCAATAGAAACGTCTCCTTGTCTTCAGGGGAAGTCAGATTAATCCATTTATGAGCAAGAGTACCTGCTCATAGCAATCCTATTATAGAACAATTAGAATAATTATAACAAACTGAAGAATAAGCACTGTAGCTGAGAAATAATAAAAACCCCTGGTTTTAAATATGCTCCCTTTGATACAAAAATAGCCATGATGCCTTATTTTACATTCATTTCTTCCAACTCATTCAACTGATCAGTGGTTCCCAAGGTACCTGTTTACCTTGTGTTCCTCTACTTCAGTCTTCTCCATGGAATTGTTCCCTTAATTCTTTCAAGTAACACAAACATTATTTTCATTCCAGTGCCCACCAATACATCCACAGGAACTTTAAAATCAAACACTCTGTCTGAAAAATCTTGTATTCATTGGTGTGGATCAATTTGTAAAGGAAGTACCTTATAGAGCTGAACCCTTTTGGGAGGTTCAATTGCACTTTGACAAGGAAGAGGATGAACGTTTAACAGGTGGGAATCAGCTGGGAGAGGGAGGCACCAGCAGCTACTTGTGTGTCTTCATCCTTGGAGGTTTCCAAGACCCAAGTGATTGAAGCCCTGGGTAACCATGTCTGATCTCACAGCTGACCCTGCTGAAACTCATTGGCCAACGGAACACCTGAGGTCCCTTCCCACACTTGATTTATCTTGGGATGTCACTAACTCCACCTTCCTAATCTCCATCTCCCAGCTGAGAGAAGAAAAAAAAAAAGAAAGAAAAAAAAGTCAGCCAAACAGAGTTCCTTCAGTTAAAAAAAATCTCTGTCTCTAGTGGACATGAGAAATGCTGTATTCCATATCTCTTCCCCAAGGAAGAACCATGATATCTCTAGCATTCCTGATGGATCTATAGTTTGCATTCCTCAAGATTTGCTCTGCAGAGTTATGGAGTCTCAACAACCCCTGCTAATAATCCATTCTGATATGCCACTATCCTCCTCAGAAAGGTTTATCTCAACTCTGGGTCTAAATATGTTTTTCTGCAGTAAAACTCCATAATTTCTTGCCCTAGCTGCCAGACATGGACAGAAGATTATTCCCTCCCTCTTTGCAGCATCTTGTTCTGCATTTTTCAATGAATCTCAATCTTTTATTCATATGACCCTTTGTCTTAACCCAACTCAGTTATAAATCTAGGCTAAGTGGTTTCTTTCAGAACTGGTACTGTCCCAGATTCCTACACCAAATACTATTGCAGTTGATTAGATCTGCCTAAATATTGGGTTTACAAACCTCCCTTCTGGATAATATCCAGAATTTTCTAAGTCACATTTTCAGCTTTCCAAATAGTTCTGATTTCTAATTTAAGTCTAAAGAAAGTTGGAGTCCTTCATAAGTCTATCAATCTCTCTATTCCATCACCTGAAACTTTAATGAAAATATTGACCAGAACTTCAGAGTTGTGTAACTAGGAGGAAGCTGTTACTTCCTGAACCTCTCTCCTTCCTTCCTTCCTTCCCTCCTTCATTTCAAGTCCATTTCCTTCCTCCCTCCCTTGGGCATCTACAGAGAACAGGCACCAGTAGAGGAGAAGGATTCAGAATGTTCAGCAGACAGATATGTAATTTCATGAAGATAAAAGCCAAATTCTGCCTTGTTCTGAATGGAGGCAGAAACCTCAATAACATTTAATTGTGTTTGAGGGCCTTCAATTTTGTTTTTTGCTGCCAAAAAGTGATACCCCCTTTCTAACAGTGCAATGTCCCTTTTGAGACAATGCCAAAGTCAAAGCCACACCCACTAATCTCAATGGGAAGGTTTAAACATACACATGAGAATTATTATGGCTATCAAAAATAAAAATATTGCTAACGTAGTTCCAAATGGGAACTTGGCCCCTTGGAATAGATTGAATATAGAACTGAAAGTCACCCACAGCTCAAGGTATAGGTAGATGCAGTTGACCCTGGCTTGGTGAGCAGCACACAGTGAAAAAGTATCTCTGACTAACAAAAAACACCCAAAAACAATTTTAAAAATCACAGAGTGGTCCTCCAGTATTCCAGCTTTTAGGTTAGGTTTAGTGAAGTTTAATATGGTTTTATCAATCAGCAGTTCAACTAGCCTGACACTGGAGAAAAGGAGGATCACACAGGTGGAGACCTCTAGAAACCATTACATAAAGATTTAATTACATTACCTGTAAATATCTTTGCTATTTTCCACCCTATCTCGCACTAAGGACACAGTATTCTTCTTCCCCTCATCAGAAACTGAGTTTGTTCTCTGCACCCCAATCAGGATTGACTTTTGTCAGCTGGTCCATACTGTATATATGACATTACTGCCAGGTGCATTGTTTTCCTCTGCAACAAGAAGTCTCTCATGTTCCCTGAGTGTATCATGTGCCAAAAGGCATCTGCAAAATCTCAGTGGAGAGAAGAGATTCAGAGAAAAAAAACTCTTAAGATATAATTATAAAAGTGTTCAACACTAGACAAATATTCTTTTAAAAATAATTTTAAAAGCAGAAAGGAGGAAGATTTATGAGGCTTTCTGACCAGGGAAGCATTTTCCATTTAGTTTAAATAAGAATCACAGGCTTCTCCTGGCACCTAGCAGTAGCAATACAGGTAAAATATCTCAAGGTATCTCGTCCCTTTTCACAAGGTGTTCACAGCTGTTCTGGGGTGAAATAATGACAATCTCAATTCCCTGTTGCCAGTCCTTACCCTTTGTTCCAGAGCATTATAATGATTTAGCAGCAATCCAACAAGACAAAACTCAACATGAATTAGCTGAAAAACAAAGCAGGGGTGTTTGCCAGATTCTTTGAAGCCAAATCAATTCTTCAGTCAGGTTTATCACTCTCTCATGCAAGAGCTTGTGCTGGAATAGCAGGCATGAGCACAAGGGTTAAGAGTGTATGGGCTGTATTATTAGCCCAACTCTAACTGCAGTGTCAGAATCCCAGAAGACACATTAGCATGTTTGGAACAGTAGGTTGGTGGGAGGAAGGGTTCTGTCACTGAATTTAAACATGGTCTCACTCACACTAGCTGCACACCAACATGCTGCTCTCAATTTTCAGCCCTGTAAGAGAAAAAAAAATCAAGACCAGTGAGTTAATGAAATGTCAGATGAAGAATCAGCTAAACATGTCAAAATGCCACAAAAAATATTGCTCCCAGAAGAGAAAGAATCAAAAGTTCACCAGAAATGGCATATGGCTGGCAATCATTATTAATAATCAAAGAAAGGGAAAAAAATTGTCTCCCACCCCACAATTCAGTCAGATCCTTTCCTGGCTACCACTCTAAAATGATAAATTACATATACTACAGAAGATTCCAAAATACATATGTCAGTCCCTCTGCTTCAGGTTTATTTACACTCTTCTCAAAGATGCAGACAACTGAGGAATCTCCCATACAGCTGAACCTCAATATTATTGAATCATTAAAGTAACAGCCACTGACTCTTAACCACAAAGATCAAATCCAAATCTCACCTCTTCTTAAATGTAATTCTGCTATCATCCCTCTCTTCATTATTTTCTTTTTCCACATCATGTTTTTCATTATCAATTCTCTTCAGTAAGCATAGTTCTGCCATTTATTTTAGGGTGTTTTAGTTAATTTTCTTTGCCCAGCCCAGAATCACATACAGTGTGTCTTTCTGTAAGAAACCAACTTAACAGGGTCAACAGACACTGGTATGACACAAGTGTGGAATCCAAATACCTACCAGGCTGATGTATGACTGCAAAAAAAGTGTAACCTTCTCTCTGTATAGCCTTATTACAAGATAGAACTGATACAGAATGAAACAAGATTAATTTTAATATGCAAAAGACATTCTCTCTGCTGGATTACAGTCCTTGTATTTAGAAATCAAAATAGATTTCAAGTGGATAATGAAACTCTGAAGTTTTATCTTTTTATAAAAGGTCAGCTCACTATTGATGTAAATCAGCTGAATTGTATTTCATGCCATAACATTTATCTGCATCAGTGGAGGATCTGTAAACACAGGGAGAATAGTCTTTAGTCTAGGAATGAGGAGCTCAAAGTTTAGTTCCCAGCTGTGCCAACACTCTTCTGCAAGAACTTCAAATGCAAATCCCCAGACATCTATTTTTGTTCCATAAAAACGAAACAAAACTTTTCTGGATAGTGTATTTAAATTGCAAGCCACATGAGGCAAGACAAACACTGTTGTTATCAAAATGGTACAAACATAGTACTCATCCCTTTTTGTCTCCAACCACTGATCTGGTCTCTGTGGGCTAGTCAAATAAACTCTGGGATTCACCCTGGGATTCTGCCTGCCCCAAAAGAGATTCCAAGTAAAACTGCTGAAAAAACTTTCTCTAAGTTATTTCCAAATCTGGAAATAACCAGATTTTTCACCACAAAAGCCTTCAGAATTTCTGTATTTTCCCCAGTGATTTTTAGTCAGGTGGAGCCTCAAGCAGATTCTAACACAGCTGACACACACCTTGAACTGCTGTTCAACAAATGCAGCCCCCACCTTTTGATGGCTCTCAAATCTGCCTCTTTACTGTCCAAAGCCATTTCACCCAACATCAAAGCTCCTTCTGAGCTCCTTCACTACTTACTCCCATGTTTTCTCTTCAGTTACTTTTTTGGCTACCTGTTTCCTTTACCCCTCCAATATTTCAACTGACATAAGATGTAGCCCTCAGGCATGATTTACAGCTTAAATTCTCTCCAAATTCCTTAGCCAAAATAATACTGCTACTCTGAACCTTGGGATTTTATTGCTACTATCTCCCTCGAGTGCTAGTCATTTTTAACACTGTTCAGCAATGTCTCCACAAAAACAAAACAGAGAGTGCAAATACTCCTTTAAGCACTGAAGAAGGAACTACAATGACAAATGCAAACACAACAACACAGCCTACAAAAAGAAGGCCAGTGGATTCATTTCAGGTTGCTGATAGGCCCAAGAAAGCTGTTTTATTCAGTCTCAGGTGAAAAAGACACTTGAAAATATGTTGTTTTTCCCAAAAAAAGCAGCATTTTAAAAGGCACTTATATGTAACAGCTTGTGCTCCTGATCTGGGGTTACAGAGATTAAGAAAATTATACCCACCTTCAAAGCTCAGGCACCCAGGGGAATTCAATAAACCAGTGAAAGATCTGACAGATCTTTCCAACAGGGTCATGTCAATGAATGCACTTGCAATCAGATGGCATAACTGTGATAGCAGAAAAAGGAATCTCAAGTTTCCTGAAAGCTACTGAGCTTAAATCATCTCTTCCTCCAGATAAAGATCCAGGATAATTTGAACGCCAGGTCCATATGTCCTATGTTTTTTCTTAGGACAGGACCAGGAAGAAATACTAACATCAAACTTCCAAGATTAACTCATCTTCTCCTTATTCTTTCTCCCTCTGCCTGAGAGAACAAAGCCCCTGTACTAAACCATTTACAACGCTGCATTAGAATTAGAAAAGAGCAGATTGCCAGACAGTCTTGGTAAAAAAACCAATGTGAATGTCATCTACATGGAGCAGATTGTTAAAAATCAATCGGCCTGAACTTGTTCACACAGAAAAAACTACATAACAAGAAAAACTAGGCAAGCAAATTGCAGCAAAAGATGCTTAAAATATTTGCACAAAGAAAGGGGTAAAAATCTCTTAAATTATCTGCTGTGAATTGCTCTGCTCCCAGGTTTCAGCACTGTGGTGTGTTCTACCATTGAAGCAGGAAAAATAATTAGATTTCCAAAGTGATTCTTACATACCTCAGTAACTTTGTACTAATATGCAAGGTCTGGAAATCAAGCTGAGATCTCATGACAGGACTGGTATAAATAGAGGAACCATTTAATTACTATAATGATTGGCTATATTGTTAGGGATAAATGAACAGTGAAACTTCATGAGTTTACTTCCAGTTGTACAACAACTTATATAATGCACTTATCTCTATAGCAAGATAGGACAAACCTGTCCTTCTCTCATTCCTTTTAACAGGGGTAAACTCAACTTGATTTCCCAAATGTCTTGGCTTATGTCATCCACAAAGTATTATCCTCAACTCTGAGAAATTGCTCAAGATTCCAAGGAGATGAGGAAGTATCAGTAGCTGCAGGTGAGGTGCAACACCTGGCTCATCCTTACAGATGTACTCAGAAACACCAGGGACTTACACATTTGCTGAATAACCTGGCCCAGTCAGGTGATATAAATCAAAAATGTTATTGCTGTTTTCTTTCAGCAATAGTAACCAAACCAGCTCACTGCACCCCAGCGTGGGCTGCTAGGGAAAAGGCACCCAGGGGAAGCTGGAAAGTGCACGTGAGTAACGTTTTGGAACAAAACTGTGTAACCAGTTTCTTTAACAAACTAAAACTTGTGTTCAGTTAATAAAATTCATGTCATTTCTTGGTCAGGAGCCCCCTTGCAGCCCTGCAGGCATGAGTCCCTCTCCCACCCTGCAGCATGGGGCATACTGGGTTCCACAGCCCTCCTTCCCTCCTGCTTATGGGAGCTGGAGGGAGACACCTCACCTTCTCCAGGGCAAAAAATTTTCATTTTAATACATAGGTATCAAACCCATCTTTTTTTCAACTTTTATCTATAACTGCTTCATAAATCCTAGTCAAACTCAGCAATCATTTCAGAATGATTGAAATTGTATTTCTTTGGGAATTATTTTCTGGGAAGAAATTGAATTAAAAATTAACAGTTCCCCTCTAAATAAAACAGCCCCGTATTTTCTTTCTGGCTATGCCACAAGCTTTTTTTGTCTGCTTAGTTATTCAAATTCTCTTTGCCTGACTTGTCTTATTGTTCAGACACTGATCATGATGCTGCTGGTCTCCAAGGGTGCTACAAAGCTGCATCACTAATATCAGCAGTCTTTGAGACTTCTATATGGATGATAGCATGGAAATGAAAAGAATAAGATTTTGCACTGAGCAGCAATAATGCCTTCTACTCCTTTGACAATGAGACAGAGAGAATAATCAAATGTACAGAGCAATATTTAATTCCAGATAAAATGAGAAAACAACTGCTCTAAGGAGTGTAACTCTATAAGGAGTATTGCTGGATTTCATTAACATTCAAATTTTCCTGCTGTCCAAAACTATCATTCCATCAAGCTTTTAACCTTTGCTGTAGAAATTTAAATATTTATTTTGTGATAACTTAACATTTGGTGACGACAAGCTACAATCTCATTTTAAATTGTTTAAAATGAGCATTAAACTTAGATTAAACCAGAAATATATACAAGAAGTGATTGCTGTGTTTGTTGACAGAGGCCCCACCTAGCAGCTCTACCATCACAGCATGCAAAACTCTGCAGCAGAGGAACCATGATGCTGTGCAGAGCTCTCTGAATCTCTGTAAGAAGTCACTCAGACTATGAATATTGATGCTTCTTTTTTTCAGGTTAATCACCAACAGATGACACTTTTCCCCCAGAGGTGACCCACCCGTTCTGCTGGGGTGGATGTGCCCTTGGCTGACCACATTTCTCCTGGAAGGACAAGAGCCTGACGTCAATCTCCAAAGGCACTGGCTGCCCCCATAAATGTCAGTCTGGGAAGGCAGCAGGAATTGGGGCAGGGCTTGCACACACTGCACGGTTGAGCTGATGCAGGTGCTCATAACTTGTTGCAGATGGAGATATAAATTGCTGACATCTCTCCCAGGACCACAGCATTAAGTATGTGTGCTCAATACCAGATGTAAGAGTTTGAAGCCACAATGACTTCCTCAGGAGGAGCATCCTTTAGGGAACCGAACGGTGGAATTCTTTCTTTCATCTGGAGGGAAAGGGCCCAAAGGAAAAGAGTGATGAGTCGTTTGTTTATAATTTTGAAATGAGCATTCTAGAAAAGAATGCTGAAACATTTTTGTCCTGGAAAGGAGAGACATTGGGGTCTTTATTTTTTATCACTTAGGGAGCCAATGGCATGAATACAGGAAGGGATCTTCACCATGCACCAAGACAATACAGGTGTTGCAGGAGAAGGAAATGTGTCTCTTGCCCCTAGTTTAAACTAGGGAGGCACTCAGTGGGTTCTGCAAGGGCCTAAATTAAAACTTCATCTATTTAAATTGCAACTGTGTCCTTCCAGTCTGAAATATAACAGACTTCATAAGCTTCATACAGTTAAACTCAGGAAGATAAACCACCCACAGCTTCAATCTGTGATTTCAGGGAAGAAGTTGCAGGAAATTGTCAACATGAGAATATCATTGTGTGACAGTGGGAATCTCTATAAACCTCTTTAACCCTCCAAATACTAAATAGTGGAGAAAGTGGCCAGCTAAGCTGGAAACAGAGATTTTACCCAGCTGTTTGTGATTTAGGAATGTAGCCATCCTACCAGAAATGTTACCAAATTGTCCATTCAGCTTCCCCCTGTACCCTCTCCCTGTACCCTGCCTCCCAAACCATGCTGAGTCCTCCAGGCACCATCCCACATGCTTTTTATTTATCTGCTTTTCTAGGCTGGGGAGCCTCTGTAGCATCACTGGGGTAATGCTTGGATTTGGTGCAAGAGTGATGCAAGAGCAATGGAAGTTGTTCCACAGTTAACAAATATACTGGCATTTAATCCACCAAACATGGTAAACACTAGTGCAAATATTTTAATAAGCTACTGTGTAGTCATTAAATATTGAAATCTGTTCTTAATTAAGTGCCTCGTTTGACATAATAATCCTCATTCTCAATGCAAGATTTCACTGCGTTCCAGCACAGGGGCAGCAGTGTGACACGATGTGTTGGACCATCTGTGTTTACAATCACTGACTTCTCTAATGTATATATGAAAATGAGGTCAAGCCTGGAACAGGTTGCTTTATTTAGCTGGAAGATAGCTCAGGCTGTTACTAGACACCAAATCCATGACTTTTCAGAAGTCTGACCAATTACAGAAATGAACTGTTCTGTTGAAATAACACTTCTGAAAGTTTTTCACATTTCTTGGGAAATGCTGCAGTGCTGCAGAACTACTTAAATTTATTCAATTTTTCTTTTCTGCTACAAGTACCTGTGGCAATGTATATGCTGAAAATTAGAGGAAAATACAACAATCATGGTTTTCAGGATTTTATAAATTCTAAACCATGTCCCCCATGGACTTTTCCCCCTCTTTGTTCAACAGGGCTGTACCTTCAAGTAGAATTTAGACAACGTACAATTTCACTTTAAATTTACATTTCCAGGCCCATTCAACTTTTCAATATCCCCTTACTTTTATTATTTTTAAACATAAGAATAATTTCTGACAGATTAATGGTAGATGATATTCAGCTGTGCAGTCATTACCAAAAACAGTTTTGCCATCCCAAGTTTTACTTACTTTGCCTTAGTAAGGATATCACTACTGAGAGAGGCCAAACCATGGATGGGGGAGAGGTTTGGCATGGGGAGAGAAGGAGGACAAAGACATCAGAGCACTGTGGAGAAGTTCATGCTAATACCTACAAGAAAACAAAGCCACTGCTTGTGAGAACTGCAGCCACAGGCAGCAGCAGGCTGTGGGAATGCACATGGAAGGCAGGAGCTCTCTCAGTGTCCTGTGGGCTCAAAGCACACTGGAATAAAGTCTGAGGGATCACTTCCTGCAAACATACCCACACTATCTACCTTTACAACTCCTCACCCAAGGGCAGGAAACCTCTCACAAGGACAGCAAATCAACTTGGGAGAGTAGTTTCAGTGCTTCCAAGACACTTATCCCCACACTGCCCAGAGCTCATTTCATGCTGGGCTAAGAGACACCAAGCACTGGGCTTCTGAAACCCAAGTGTGAAATGCAGAGGTGGGTTACTACCCACTCACAAAGCTTGGTGGCTGTTTTCTAAAACCATCAGTGCCTGTAGCCATGTGAGAATTTGGCATAATTTTAGAGGAACAGTCATGCCTCTAGCTTGCAAAGTTTCAAAATACAAAAAAAAAAAAAAAAAAACCAAAAAACAGCAAACTGTCTCTGCACTAGCTTGTATAGCTTGTATAGCCAGATGGCAAATAAAATTAAAACAAAGCAACTGAAATGCATTTAGAATCTCTAAATATATTGGGCTTGAATTTTTATCACTGTGGTTTGCAAAGCACTAACTTCTATAAATGTGTGAAAGGTTGGGATATCCAGGTGGGTGAAGAGATTCCTAAAATTATAACTAACAAAAGCTGCATTAAATCAAGGTAAGAATACTTAGAAAAATAATGCCAAAATGTGAAAGATTGCAGACATCATTCTTAGTCACCATTTTTCTTTTCTTCTTCTTATGCCTTTGATCTGGAGAGAGGCAATAAAAGTAATATGAGCTATGAAAGGAAAATCATATAAAAGAGAGGCATCAGAGACCCATTAAACACAATCAGTTACAGAGAAGGAAGGACAAAACACGAGCAAGGAAAAAAATTTCCATTTAAAATTTTTAATCATGACTTTTAAAAATAATTTTAGGCTAGTTTCTTCAGAACAACTGTGTTTTTCCTAGAATATTTTTGCCATTTACAGACCTTGTTATGCATTCTGTCTCAATACACTTTAATGCTGCACAAAGACTTTCTCTAAGCAATTTCTGGCCCATCAAATACTTGTTCCAAACTAGTAATTATAAAAAGTTTTTTTACATTGCTTTGCATTGAACTTCTGACAATGAAAGATAAGGAAGGAAGTACTTGACAATAGATCCTCAAACTATTGTTTTAGAGTGACCAGGCAGGGATGAATTTGCTTAACTGACAGCACAAATAATCAAAGTAATTATTTATAGGAAAGGTGCTCTACAGAGGGCAACTAACTTTCCCACTGGAGGAAAGCAAATATTTTCCAGTAAAAAAACCAGGAGAAAATATTTTAACCAACAACCTCAGCAATGCTCACTAATAAGACACCTTAAAATATTTAGAGCAATCAAAGCAATTATTTCTATGTAATATTCCTACCTTTAAGTCATATAATCTCCAAATGTAAAGACAGATTTTCCTAGTACCAATATGTGATCAAGAGACTGATATATTGGTCTAAAAAATATGATTTGATATCAAAACCATTTCCTTCCTATAAAGCTCAATTATATAATTTGTATTGCTGAATATGGTTTCTGAGATTCCAGTACCTCTCCTGTAATTAACAGTCTGAAACAGCAACCTTTGTCCACATCCATAAGAACTACATGGAATGTGAGAAATCATGCTTGGTTAAAGAGAATTTTGAAACTCACCTGAGAGGAATTAATAGAGGACACAAACAAGTATGGAAATTCTGATGTGGAACTCACCCTGCAGATCAAAGAAAAAAAATGTAAGGAAAAAAACCCCAAAACAAATTAAGCAAACAAAAAAGACTCACTGAGAATCACCAGTCTCATCTACAAATGTTTTATCCATTAAAAAATGTAATTTAAAAATAAATAAACCCAGGCATGAACATTGGTAAAAAGCTGATCACCATAAGCACTTAATCTATAGGACAGAATGTAAACACACCTCCTGTTGAATGGCAGAGCTTCTCCTCCTTAAAGAAAAAATACAACACATGAAACCACCACAAAAATATTAATTTACTTAAACAGTAAAAGCACTAAGTTTTTACTCTTTCATTTTCTCATTTTCATATGCTGCATTTAATTACAATGGAACTTGAACTACTTATTAGTTTCTGTTGGATTTGACCAGTCTGGGAATTCCCAAGAACTGCCTGAACACAAATATTCAGTTCAATATTGGTGTTCAGCAGAGTGCAAAGCACACCCACACGAAGCTGCTCTTGCTTGGTGAACTGTCACAGCCACTGCAGGAGGATCAGAGGGAGCACCTCATCCAACGTCAGCAGACAGAAACTGAAGTGCCAACTGCTGAAGAGAAATCAGGAGTTAAAAGCCACTTGTTGTTATTCCCTGCACTCTGCAGCACAACACAATTATAGCACAGACACAGGTAATTTCAGGCATCCCAGGTACAGGATGGCCATCAAATCACATTCACACCAAGTGCTAAATTATACCAGGAGACGCCTCAGCACTTTCAGTAGCATCATTAGTTGGATAAATGCTGCATAATACAACCATTACTATTCAAATTCCCCTATAATTTCTAAAATTAAAAGTGATCACTTCAGGTACTTACTTGAAGCAAAAGTTGTTATGGTTGGCTGTTAGTATTACTAACACCATCACTGAATACGTACATATCACTTAATTTTTAAAAATGCATATATACAGCACAAATCTGTTTTTATTTGTTCTAAATGGCCTTTAAATTTCTCATTCAAAAGACAGTTTCCAAATACTTGGCGCTTCCTTTGTGATAAATATTTTGAAAAGTGGGGATCCACATCTAGAGTCTGAGCTTTTATTTAGTGAACCTAAATCAGTGTTGTCAAAAATGCTAATGGCAGAAAAACCTGCTTTTTATGATGCATTGTCACACAGGCATTCTCCAGGAAGGATTGTGTTCCTAGGGACTGAAACTTCAGCTGCAGCAGCATGCTGCTCATGTCTGAGCCCTGAGATTGCTTCCCTATTCCTCCCCTGAGAGTTCCATGGATTTGGTTCAAGCACCATTGAATGTGATGCTGTATTAATTGCCCTGGAGGGTAGCAAGGCCTTTGAACTGTGGCTGTGAGTGATATTTTGCTATAAGACATGTGTCAGCACTTGCCTGGTTAACTCTAGGGCTGGCTTGTACAGCATGCTGGGACCAAGTATCTGGAAAACTACTTTGCATCCTAATCTTACATCTGTTTTCTATCATGCTGTGAGATTGACTGGCCATTCTATCAGAGAAGCATCATTCTGGAATAGACAGTCTAAGTAAAAATATTGCACTGTCAAAGAATATTAAGGATTCGCCATCATCTCTTGCAGTCCATAAAAGCAGCTGGCAGAAGGAAACTAAATTAATGCAGTGGTGGATGTGCTGTCCTTTCCCCTGTGAGAGGAGCAGGCTGGGCCCAGCTTGGGGCAGGAGAATCTAAAGTTCAAACAGTTCCACAGTCCCACTTGTGTCTGTGTGTGGGTATAAATTTTCTGTCACACACGTCCCACTCACACAATCCATCACCACCAGGATGGGAACATCACCAAGAGGTCACAGCACAGCTACAGCCAGGCAGTCATGGACATGCATGAAGGCAGGAATTGTAGGAATATGAGGAATTTTCAGCAAAGCAGAACCATTTTCATGGCTAGAGGCATGTATAGAGGATGGAGGGACTTAAACTAACTTGTGGATTTAGTCAGGATTAGGATATCAATTTCCACTCTCAGTGCCTAAATAATTTCTCCTATTTTCTCTACATTTTCCCTTCCTTTTTTCCTTCCTTTCCTTCCTTCTCTCTCTCTCTACTTTTCCTTGTTTCCTCAACCCCTCCATCTCCCTGTTTCCCTTCACTTCCTTTCTGGTTTAGTCTATTAGGAATTCTCTGAACAAAACAGAGGACTAAACTTGCCCTTGCTGACAGGCAAAACCTCTCTCTCTTTCCACAAAAGAACATGAGCTACATCTTATTCCAATAATAATCTCTGCTAATAATAATAATGTTCAGTAGTAATAATTAAACTCTTTAGTCTAGAAAACCTACCTGGCACTCAAGTGAAAAAAGTAACTATAAATTCACAAAAAATGTGATAAAAATGGTGTCATGTACAAATCTACATATTGACTTGTAAATAAGAAATATATTGCATAATTTCTTGCATAAAATAGTAAACTTTCCCTAGTAATTTATTTTATATTCTAAAATATCAATCAAAAGAAACGACATACTAATTACACTAAATATTAAAATATATGTTCTTTTCTTTCTTTTTCTTTTTTCGTTCCCTCTTTAACCCATCACAGCAGAATATTTAGGAGAAAGAGATGTTGCTATCTGAGGCTGAATGTTTAATAAGGATGTCAACTCTAAGATTAAAAAGAGAAATTTTTTTTAAATGCAAGATGAAGTATTTCAGATTTCACAGTCTGACAGAGTAACATAATAAAGTACAAAGTAGAGCCACAGTCTTTGATCTGGGACAAAGAGCTGTCCTTCATGTTGCAGCTAATATGACCTAATGATAAGATAATATTGCTCCAACACCTGCAGCTTCAGCCAGTGGAGAGATGTGCAGCCACTCAGGATTTTATTCACTGTCAGGATGTAATTGTGCCTCTATGAAACAGCACAAGAATTTGGGCAGAATCTTTAGTGGAAAGAGAAAATACCCTGGTCCCACTTATAGTTGATGATTAAAAAGGTAAATAATAATCCCTTCTGAAGTAAAATGTCTGAAAGCCTACACTCACCTCCTTTGTCAGGGCCCAGTGGAATTCTTGCAGCTGATGGAGAAAACTCCCATTAAAGCCAGTGTTGCAGCAGAAGAGATAATAATCTCCCTAAGAGGAGCAAGGGGTTCATAACACAGACACAGTGCCATTGCACTTCCTCCCCTAGCCCAGATCCCTGGCTGGTGAGGTATTAGCACATATCACCACTCATCTGTTGACTTCCAGAGTCTGACTGTGTGTGTAAGGATGCTTTTTTACATCCCAGGATGTTCCCTTGTATTTAATTTCAAAGGAAAAAGAGCCTCGCTAGAAGTCTCTAAATCTGAAGTGTCAAACAAGAAAGTTTCTGCACTAGGAAGGAGTATAATTTGTAGGGATTTATGAAGATAGCCCATCAGAGTGACACTTGACATGTAAATTGAATAGCAAATCTGACAGCTCAAATATTAATGCATCCACCTAGTTCTGTCTTACATAGTTACTCCTGCAATAGGCTTTTTGAAAGCACCCTTGATATCCATTTCAAATCTGGCTGATTTTTAAAGCTGACATTGTATCAACCCAGTTTATTTAGAACTAGCTGTTTAAAGACAGCTCAGTCTGTGATTATTAATTACTGATTCAAGTGACAAGACACATTTGATATTCATATTGCTCATTAGCTTGTAATCAGATGAAAAAAGTCCTCAATACATAGAATATATTTGATCATTTCAACTGATTACCATGATTGTAGGCCAAAGGATTGCACTGAACTGTCCCTCTCTGGTGTTTGCATGCTCTGCAGGACATGTTTTCTCCCAGAATAACCTGATATCCAAAGGAGCAATGAGTTAAGACTTCCCAGTAAAATACTTGCTTCCTTTGTGCAGCAAACAGTGGGATGGGTCCTTGCAAAGCCCTGGGGCCATTTACACCTTCATGTGCTGTAAACTGCAAAAACAGAGACCCTGGCATCCTCCTGGCTGCTGAGGAGTTCCATTTGCTGCTGGGATGTGCAAGAGCTCCCTGCAGAAGCAGCTCTGTGTAGATTAAAAAGAGAATGCAGAAGGGATGGGAGCTCTCTGGTAGGGAGCATTTCTGGGCTGCACATGGTCTGGATGCCTCTGAGTTCTGTTTGTACTGCAGGAGTCCTTTAAAGTAGTCAGGCTAAATGTGCTCTGGGAAGAATGGAAACACCACTACTCTTAAATATACCTTGTAAATTGTAGGCTGAGGGAAGGTACAGAACAGAGTACACAGCTATTCTGTTGAATTGGAATGACTCTGTCCTTCTTTAATAGTATTTATCACCAGACTGGACAAAATAAAATGTAACTGCCACCTTTTCCCAGAGCAGGCCTTGGGTTCTGTCTTTAAAAACAATTTGACACCTACCTCAGACTCATTCTTTTGCTTTTCAAATACAATTTCACACAATCATTACACAGTAGTCATTTGAGAGACGTAATGATAAATAAAAATAGCTCCCACTAATCTCACTAATAACTCTAAAGTCTCTTCCAACCCAAGGCATTCCTTTAATTCTATGATTCTCATTGCATGAGACCTTCATTTTAAAGTTTCCTGTCTATTTATTACAGTTCTCTGATTTATTTCATATCCAGGCCAGACATTATCATTAAAAAATATGTTGCTTTTGATTTTAAAATAATCTCCTTTCCCAGTGCTCCATGTTATTTACCAAATTACTCCATCTGTTCCTTAAGAGATCTTCCTATCCAAACCAAAGAAATGCAGATAGAAAGGAGAAAAATCATTTCTTGCCAATCCCATTTTGGTTTACCTTAAAAATATCTGGAAGATACATAAAGAGACAATGCACATGTAAAGAACTATATTTTAGGGATCTTTACATTTTTCAGACAATATCTAATGCCAGGACACTGGAAAACAGCAGAAACAAACTTTAGGAATGATGAAACAAAAAACAGGCCCCTGAAAACCTGCTGCCATGGATCAAGGTCTGGAAGATCAGTGTGCTCTAGCTCAGGCCAAGCACATGCCCTCAGAAACACTAATAGTGAGACACTAAATTTCCTACATTATTTGTGACCAAAAAATTAAGTCACTTGTACTATAATTAGGCTGCAAGATCATTTGTTTAATGTATAAAAACCTCACCCCTTCAATTAAAAAAGATAGACTGCAACAATTAGATACCACTTTTCTCAGAGAGGGGGATATAATTTCCTCTTTTCTGCATTAAATATTGGTCATTCTAACAAATACAGTAAATGTGCTCACAAAATAAATGTAATTTTCATCTGCAGCAGATACAAGTATCAGCTCCCAGTTACAGAAATGTCAGCTTCTGGCTTTTACATCAAGAGCTGATGTTACTGAACTGAGACTTCAGTGTAGCTGGACTCCAAATATTGTGTCACATCTTCTGCTTCCCTTCTCCCACACCTTGCCCCTGTTTCTCTCCAGTCTGCTTATACTCACCTGTTTTTTACAGGAGCTTTCTTCTGCTGCTTGAGTAAACACAAACATTCATCTGGCAGAACCAAACTGGCTGTGAACTTGCATTCCAGTTAATTCAGTTTAATCTCTCTTAAAGAAGGAAAGGTTGGTGGCAAAGTTTATGTCTTAGCACTGAGGAAAATGGGAGGAGGAATATCTCCACTTCTTCAGTTGTGGTTGATTAACTCCCCTTTCTCACCATGGTGTGGGGAAGGGCAGAGTCCTCCCGTGTGTCCAGCTCACCTGGCTGACAGGAGGGTGATAACTGCTCTCTGCAGAGAGGCAGCAGGCAGTGCATAAAAAGGCACAAAAAGGATGAGGTAAAGCAGAAACCCCAAATATCAGCCAAGGAAACAAACTATGGCAACCAGGCTGAAGGCCCCAGGATCATTATGTAGAAGAATACGTTATCCAAGGTAAGTATAAAAATAAAATAATTAATATGTTATAAAGGTGTTGTCAAGAACGAGGTACACATTAAATTATTTGGCTAGATAAGTAGGAGTAGAATTCTACTAATAATTTTTTTTTCTGATGATATGGTAAATTCTGATGACAGTGGAAAATATTCTCTGAAATTGCTCTTTTTGTTTCAAGATTCATATTTGAAAAGATACTCTGTGGGCTGCTACCTCATATCAGGCTGTCCAGCAAGGCCCAGGGAAATATTTTAGGTCACCTGTAAAAGTCTGTGTGAAAGAGTAAGAAAAAAAAAACAAACTTAAATTTCAAGGTTGATGTTTTTATGTGTGTGTACTTCCAATTTATTAAGCAGTAGAAGCAGATTCTGGGCTAAAGGTTCCCAACAACCTTCAGAAAGTGTCCTAATGGAAGCATTCAAAGCCTGTCCTACCCTAAACCTTGCCATTGCTGAATGTCACAGAAAGTTAATCCCATACTCATTTTATTTGCATTTTGAATATAAACACAGTTGGGCCAATTGGGACACTGAAGCAAATATAACTGGTAAGATATTTCTCATGCTTTATCCTGATTTTGTGGTGCTGTGACTCATAAGTGTCACACAACTCTTTTTCTATCCAATCAAGCATCATATCTTTTCCTGCTTGAGGTGGTACAAGAGTGTTTAGGATCATTTCACAGGCCCCTACTGATGTTTTCATCTCAACTATTCTGTGTTCTGATATAAAGTACTTCTTCTTTTCACCACAGTTTCTGCTTTTTAACAGTCCATTTAAAGCAAGATACTTAGGGATCTTGGGAAGAGCCTGCAACTTTCTGATCATCCTAATCCAGCTCAGAAAACGTTCAATCATGTGCTTCAGGAGTCAGCCCTGAGGGTTTCTGTGCTTCCTTTGGGTACCAAGGCACAGCAGAAAGCAAGGATGGATCTCCTCTGGCCCTGGGGCAATGGCCCTGGGTCCTGAGAAACGCCCAAACACTCCCCACTTTGCAAATGGGTGAGCTCTCAAATATGCACACGGGTTGTTGGTGCCTCTGAAATTCACGGTGGGGCTTGGGACCTGCAGAAACACAAGAATTTATAAAGTCTAACTCATTTGTCACTTGTTGTTATTCTCATGTTCAAAGGTTCAGCATTGCAATGCTTTCACCTCCATACAGCACACCTGAAGAACAAGCACTATAAAATGAACAATATCCTTTCAAAGTTGAAAAGTATATGACTTTATCCTTCTGTTCTTTTTGCTTTCAGCCTGAAGCAAGAAAAAGACCATTTTCCCACGCAGTAGCAGAAACTTCAGAGGCAACTTGATTTTACAGGGTTTCTGGACTGTATCTGACTGCCATTCTAAACCTCAGGATTTATGTGTATAAAGTGTTTTAAAAGCTGATTCAGTCACTGTCGTTGAAGCAAGAATGTTAGCTAATAGATTGGTCTGAGCTGGAGATCCCTGTACATTTAATTTATAATTTGTAAAATCCTGCACCATTTCTTTGTATCCAAGATGAATTGATAAAGGAGCCCACTACAAATGCCCCCTAATGCAGCATATACAAACTGCCTCTTGTTAAAGAGCAGGGGTTCACACTGCCTGACAAATTCCTTCTTTACAGCAGAAATCTCTATGAAACAGGACTTTATACTGAATTCACCTGCAGTGATGCAGGTTAAAGTATGTCTACAATGTGCTGTGGGCACATGCAAGCTTTGCCTCACCTATGCTGCAAGGCAAAAGCCACAAATTAGCCACGGATTAGATAGAATTAATAGAGCCTGACTGCTTTGCCTAATATATTAATTTATGTCTGATCTCTTCCACAATGCAGGTACTCGGTCTGAAGCTGACATGGGCAGGGCACAGGGACAGAAAAAATGATGTGCTGTATATTACAGATACAAACACCCTTCAAGGGCAGCTGTCTGGCAAAATGCAGAGTGCACCAGCACAGGAAACTTGATTGTAGTGCAAGAAAATAAAGGTGAAATTAAGATCTGGGAAGAGGCTCTCTCACTTATCAATCAACATGTCTTGATATCAGACAGGAAAGTTTAACTAGTGATGACAAGACACTAAAGACAAGACTTTCTTAAAAAGAATTAAATCACAGATCATTAAAATAGTGAATAAAGAAAAGTTTTGCAGTCAACTCAAAAGCTTAGATACAAAATTCTTTACAGCAATGTCTTGGGAAAAACCTCAAACTTCTCTTGTGTCATGTACTCCAGAGCTAAGAGATACAGAGCCAAATATCTGGATCCAGGAAAGAGATTGAGGCAAGTACAGAATCCATTTTGTGAGGATCTAAGAGTAATGCTGATACTTGAAATGGAAAGAGAAAATGTTTTTAAAATACCATCTCTCTGAGTTTGGAGCCCTGCCTGTGAAAGTTGTGATGTCCTTCACTTTGACTTTCTTTCTTACCAAAAGTACATTACTTATGATCAAACGTCAGATTGACATAACCAACCTGTGCTGATCTGCCAATATTACCAGCTTTTCTGATCTGATAAGATGTTCATTTCAAAAATACTTTATCAAAGAAAGATGAAGGTCTCCATGCCCTTTCACCATGTTATTTAACACTGAACAAGCCCATGAATTCTTCAATATTGTTTCACTCTAAAGGCTGTTTTGCTCTCAAGATAAAAAGATACTATATTTTTAAAATAGAGATGTTACTTTTTTGGTGAGTTTTATTTTTATTAATTTCAACTTGCTTTTAAAATAATAATGAAAACGCACAGCTCACAGCAGTTCACTTTGTTATTCCTTGAAACATTTTCATATCATTAGTTGGCTTGCAACTATATATGATAATACTGATGAAAGAATTTCACATTTTAAATTATCAATCTACTAATTGATAATCTACTAGCTAATATACTAGAATGAAACTTTGTCCGGGTTCAACTCACCAGTAAAAGGGTCACTCTGCTTCCTTGGTCAAGAGGAGAATGAGTGACCCTCACTCATCTCTCCATCCAGTTTAAGCCTACAGAAGAAAACAGTGTTTCCCCAAGGTAACATGATAAAGCAGCTCATTGTGGAGAAGAGAGCCTAGAAGATTTATTGTTTAAAAAGAAATGAAAAGAAAAAAAAAGGAAACTAAAAAAATAAAAAGAAAAGAAAAGCATATCCTTGAAAAATGTGAACTAGAAAAATGTGAAATACAGCCTCTGGGAAATCTACACAGTGTGTGGTTCTGTTGCTCATAACTCAGAAGTAAAAGCTGGAGACAACAGGAAGAAAAGTAATTTTAATAAAGACAGCTTTAGAAAGCTCCATTTCCTCAGCCTTGTTTGCAGCAGAGCTGAAGGCAATGAGTGTGCCAGCAGGAATCAGCACTAAACCCAGTGGAGATGAGCTCCAGGCAGGATGAACCTGACACGTGTAACATGGTGCTGAGCTTGTGTGTAATGGCCCCACCTGCCTTTCCACCAGCCCTGTGTTCACCAACATCTTTCAATGAACCACATCTCTACCCAAGAAACTGAACCAGATTTGATTAAAACCAAACAGGAACTCTGGAGTTATTGCAGGGTTTGTTGGCTTGGCCCTGCTGCAGGCCAGGCTCTGTCAGCAGCACTGTCCCAGCCTTGCTGGTGAACACAAACCCTGAGCTGCTCTTGCCAAGCACAGGCTGGAAGCTGAGCACAGCCTGCCTGTGTCCCACTGCATCCTAAATGCAACGTGGAATTTATAACAGGCACATGGAGAGTACAGAGAGGCTGGAAATTAACTGCTCTCTGCCAGCAATTTCCACATCTCTGAGGCACGAGCAGCGCCACGGCTCCTCTCTTAGCAGGAAGTAATCAACAGCCAGAGAGAAAAAGCCATGAAGCACTTTAATCAATGGCATCAGGGCTAATAATTACTGCTGGCTCTTGCTTTAGGTTTCTAAAGACAGGTGATATAATTTTCTGGAAAAGGCTGAGCGTGCAGGTGTTCAGAAAATATGAATATATTTTTAAGATACACTCAAATATTTATAAATTTTAAATATGTAAATGTAGTCCAACAACATTACACTTCCAGGACATAAAGTGCCTAATAAAATATGACAAATACTTACAATGAAAACTCCTCAAATTAAAATACTGATTTTTTTTATCAGCTTCATTATTTTCTGTAAGATCATATTGATCCTAAATTAATTTTCTTTCAATCATACCAGGTAATTACAGCTTCCCTTTCAAAATTACTTTCCCATGACTGTTTCAGTTGATTCAACAACTATTTTAGCTGTGTATTTTGGGGAAATGTTCTTATGCTTCTGATTATTCAATAAGAGTGAATACAAATTTCCAAACATCAGGATTTTTTTTTTAAATTACACAAATTCCTTGTTTGGCTAGCTCTAATACCCAGAATTATTTATTATTGCAAAACATAGAACAGTAGCTTAATTTTATTTTTTTTTTATACCAGAGACAAAGACATATTATTCCTCACTATGGAAATGTCAGAAGTTGGTTGTTTTTCCCAAATTTCAGTGTTATATTAAAAAAATTAAAAGTGCTAAAGCTCTGCTGGCAGAAACCTTGTTATATTCCTTTCAAATGTAAGGACTCATGACCAAAGTGTGCTTCACATAAAGCATAAATAAAATTCCAAGGGCCTCACTCTAACAATAATTTGCCATTGTATCAGAAATTAATTAGTATGTAATTAGAATGACAGAAAATGCAAATGGGATTTCTCAACACCATCAACAGCTGTTTGAAATGCCATTTATTTGGAAATACTGGAGAAACAGAAAGGCTCCTCCACAAACTGTGTGGCATTGAAATTGTCAGCTCTCTGTCAAAGCCTAGAGAAACTTCTGCTCCCTGCATAGGATGCCCAGTAAAACATGAAATCATGAACATGCAGGCTGAGTAACACAGCCCTCTCCCAAAACTCCAGCTAAGGAAGCAAGGACATGCAAGAGCAGCACATCTGAAAGGATGCCAGCGCTCAGGACCCCCTCTGTGTTCAGAAATTATCAGAAATATCTGCCACAGGGAACCACAGAGCTAATGAAAACACAAATGAATTGAACCTCGAGGATAATGATAGCTCAATGTCTAATTATCTGAGATGAATTTTTGATGACACCTCCTCCGGCCAATTTGCTCGCCAGTCACCACAGAGTGCTTTTGGCAAGGAGGGTTCAGCAGAGGGCTGGGAAAATAACAAGAGAAAATAGGACTGAGAATGCCCAATCCTTCAGCCACTTCTCTCCCTGGCACAGGCAGTCTCTGTGGGAACCAAGGAATTAAGACAGGTTTAAAGAGAGGTGTGAGAGAAGAGGATCATTGGACTGAGAAACCTCCCACAGCAGCCAGGGCAAAGCCTGGTCTGAGGTGAGAGCTGCAGCCTCCCCCTGTGACCCACAGCAGCAGTGCCAGGCAGCTGCTCCTCCTGCACTGCTCAGGGGCTGGGGACAATGCCCTGAGAGCCCACTGCTCCTGGTACAGCCCCACTGGGTGCCCCAGCACAGCCTCTGTCCATCAGGGGATGTGCACGTCCCTGTCCCACCAGCCGGGACACTGCTCTCAGACTTGGGCCAGAAAAAGATGAAAGGAAATCACTTTGGCTGCTGGTCAGCAATAAAATAAAAAGTAACTATAAAACAGACATATGAAAGACCTTGTTCTTCACATATATAAATCAGCATAGCTCCATTAAATTCCTCCTTAACAATCCCAAATGCCAGCATGAACATCAGTCAGACTCTAACTTGCACAGCCCTCCCAGGCATTCAGGAAATCATGTGGCAATAGCATTAGTTCACTCTTAGAAACCTTCTCCTCGTGATGGAGAAATAGCTGAGAAAAAAGTGAAAAGGCAACTGCTGGAAATGACTGATAGAACTTTCTCTGATTTAGAAACTTGATTGGTGTAGAACAGTTCTTGTGCACTAAAGAACCATTATGCTTGTGTGAGAAGCTGGAAGAAAGGGGAAAGACAGGCAAACAGAAAAAAAAAAAATCCAAAACCAGATAAATTTTTCTTGATTTTTCTTCTTCCTTTTTGAATTTTACAAGCTTGCAACAAGCAAAGGCCAGGTTTTTGATTTAGAGCCAGATAGACAATCTTTTTAACCAGAGCCAGCATTCACCATAATGAAAAAAATATCTAGCAGAACCTTGTATCTTGTCATTTTCAATAATCCTACTGTATCCTAGCAGGATTATTTTTTCCTAGGCCATAAATTTGTTCTCACCCAGTAACCCACCACCCGCTGATCCCCACTTTTTCTGAAGCCTGTCACAGACAGATTAAGTTACAATTTCTTTTCCCTATTCCATGAAGCAGAAGTACTATTTCCTACCTGCAAAATGCATTCCTCATTCACTCTGAGAAGCTGCTGGGGCATCTGGTACCTCACTGAGATGTTTATTTTAGACTTTTCTTCAGCAGATAAGAGCAGTGCAGCAAAGCAGATGAATAGAGGAGATAAAGCTGAGAACACACTAAAACAAGCCTGGAGAACATCTGAGTAAAACCTGTTCCTCTGTGCTGGAAAACATAGATCAGCTGTGTTACATTTAGTCTTGCTTGACTTCAAATGAATTTCTGCAATAACACCAGGTACTTATATTGACATTTCATAGTGTTTGAGATGCTATTCACATTTTGTGCACAAGCCATAACCAGAGTTCACCTTCAATGCGTGGAGCTGGGTACTCATTTGGGAAACCAAGGTGAGCCAGTGCAGCCAGTGTCACCTTGTGACCCTTAAAAGTTACTGAACAAGGACTGGAACACCAAAACTGCTCCAGAGGAGCCATTCTATTCTGCCCCTTCTATTTGGAACTGACTGCAGCCACCACCTGTGTTTGAAGAAATCAGTGCTGCTCTGTGTTAAGTCTTTTTATCAGCCATCTTATGCTTCACATGCTGGCCATGTAGGTTAGCACTATTATATAAAATAATGCAATAGTTTAGGTTGGAAGAGGCCCTGAGGGCCAACATCTACCTCAAAGCAGAACTAACTTTAGTGTTAGGCTGTAATTACATCTGTTCCTGGGCTTAGTAAAGGTGGGATCAGAGCAGCTCCAAGGATGGTGGGTGAGCAGCCTGTGGAGGCTCTGCCCCAGTGTTTGACCACCCTCATGGTAAAAAACAGACAATTCTCACCACCATCCTGAGGAAATATCCTAGTGACAACAGGACCTAAAGAAGAACAACAAACCATGTCCAAAGTTTTGAATAATTTCATGAAATAAGTAAAGACTCTGCCTGTAAATGGTGGCAGTAGAGTGACTCCAGGGTTAGTTTATGTTTGCCCTGCTGTCACTGTAATTGTGGCAAATTCATGCAAGTGTTCACTGGACAGCACTAATGGGGGTCACCATTCTCCCATTCTCAGCTGGGCCATCCCACACTTCTCTCCAATGTGGTTGCAACTCAAAATATTCTCATTACAGTTTCACCATTAAGCCTCTACAGTTTTCCACATCTTAGAAATTACTTTCCCTCTTGCAGACATGGGCGTATGCTAACTTTCCTCAGGCAGCAGGCAAAACTGGATGCCATTGATATGTTTATAATCTAACCTTACACCAATAAGAAAAAGCAAATTAACTATTTAAAAAAGCAGTTATTTGATACAACTTGATTAGGTTGTGTTTATTTCCAAAGAATGCTTTGAGTAAGGTTGATCCAAAGCAGTGACAAGCACTGCTTTCTGCTGTATACCCAAACTAAGGCTAAATTAACAAACTCTTTCAGTTTGTAATCAGGTTATAAAAATAAAGTGCGTCAAACAGAAACCAACCTGTTTGTTTTGTAGAGTAATGCATGTGCTGTATTCCAGACCTTAATTAGACCACATAGTAAGAGACTTTTATAGATGGATTTTTATAGACACTTTTCCAGACATGCTGTGCTCTTGATATTCCTCCCCCAAGCCCAAATCCACACCTTGCTAAATAACTTTTATAGGTCTAATTAAACAGGCTGGTGATTCAGTAGTAATCCTATTAAAACAACAGTACCTGGGCACTGGCATTCTTACTACAGCATCCTTCTTTCTTTCAAGTAGGATTCCATAAAAAGAGCTGCTGGTAAGATCTCAGAGCACTTCTACCTTGCATAACCTGATGACATCTTAAAACAACACGCCCAGTTCTGTGAGCTGGATTATCAACACAGCACCAAAGAGCACCATTAACTCTGCTGCCAGGAGCACTGTGGCAGCAGCATAAGCATGGTAATTATGAGCCTTGCTGCTACACTCCTCCTTCTGGAGCCAGGAGAGAGCATTATTCATCAGAGACACCCCCTGAGATCTTTTATGTCTAATATCATTGAAAGACAAGATAAACCTCCATCATTGAAATGTTGCCTAGAATTTAATAGGAATCTATAAAAATTACCCTCCAAAAGAGAAGAATTCAATTGAGAATGTTTTATTTCATTCTATTCTAGTATTATTAAATTTAAGGAACTATTCCATTGAAGGCATGCAGGCCCATAAAAGTTGATAACGGAACTCCTGTTATTGGAATTGAGGCCACAATTCCCTAAGATGACTCAGAAATCTCAGAGACTGGTTATCATATTCTATTTAGCTCTGCAGGCATTTTGTGTGAAGAATGAAATGTTGGAAAGCCCTCAGAAATTATTACAAAAAGCTGTTCATGCTCCAGGATTACCACTTTTCTAAGAACTCCCTTCACTTGCAAATTTGCCTCTCACATAGGAGTGTAAACCTGCTGAATGCTGCACTGGCACTGCCCAGCTCATGCTGGGGCTCATGGAAGGAGAGGTGGCTGCTGTCAGTCAGTCCTGGTCTGGCCTTCCATCCACATGGCACCTTGGGAATGCACACTGTTCATCTGCTCCTATTCCCAAGCTGTGAGTGCACTTCCCACAGGAGCATTTTCCTGAGCTCTGTACAAAATGCAAAGCTACGTGCCAAATTTTATTCTGTTATATATGGTCATTTTGATGTTTATATGTGTAATTTTCTTACTACTTTAAAGTAATAATTTCAATGCAGTTGAGAGACTGAAGAAGCTTTTCTTTCATGCTTCCAGCAACATCTTTAAATATGTTGAAGTCATCATCATGCTTATCCCTGTAATACCTTTTTTCCTGCATGAATTTCATCAGTATTTTTACCAGAAATTGAAGGAGTTTGAATAAAATATAATATTCTTACCCAAAACTACTTCCACATTTAAAAAGGGAATCATGCAATTCTAATTTTAATTTTAAAATACTTGTTTTACAGTGGGTGAAACAACAGGGTATTTCTTCCCTGCCTTTCTGGATATAGCTGATAGGTGCTGCAGTCTAGAAATTATTTGGCACTAAGAAACAAAGCTGAATGGATGATTTTTGGCATTAGTCACCCTGAAATGCCTATTCCCTAATATTGAGCCAAGAAATAATTATGTTTAGAAATACACAAATCTCCTGCAAAATCCAATGCTAATCCAAATTTACAGTTAGCAACTAAAATCAGGAGGTGGTCTGCAACAACCCCAAGACCATGAAACACCTTCTCTGTTACAGTTCAATGAGAAAGCTCCAGCCAACACAGGGTTAAGCACCAGGGCAGCAAAACACTTCCTAGCTGGGCAATCCATGCCAGTAAAATAACAATTCCTCTTGTTTCCACCCTGCTTATAGGGAACCAGCAGGCCTTTTGCTCATTATTATTTACTTCTTTGATCTTCCTCCCCTTGAACCTTCCTGCACTTCCTTTTACAAGCCCTGCAGCTCTTTGGTGGAGGTGTACATATCAACACCATCTGGCTGCAGGCAAGCAAACACCACTCCATGCTTCCCTGAAGACAAGCCTGCTGCGCCAGCCTTGAGCCACTGACATGATTTCCAGCTCAGCACTCCACAAGAGCTCTATCCAACACCACCACTGACATTTCCTCCCAAGAAGTGGAGAAGGAAACAAGCCCAAGCTCTCCACGGGATGGATGATGGCAGGGCATGTGCATCTCACGTTTTGTGAACACTGAATTCCAGGCTCAGTTGTGTGTTCCTACCAGCAGCTCTGCCTGCCAAGCCCAGCTCTGTTCCTGATAAGCAGCAGCAGTACAACGTGAGGACAAGCCACAGCTCTTCTGAGCTGCTGTTTCACTGCTGCTTTTTGCACAACACAACCATCTTGGGAAAGGCTGTGCATCTCAGGAAGCTTGTTGGCAAACCTTGTCCTTTGTTACTATGTTCTACCAAAATATTTAGCCAACTGAGTAATAATAACCTCTCTTTATCATCTCCACAACTGGTGAGCAATACCTGCTTTACAGCTGTAGATCTATGACGAAGTAACATTAGAAACAGCATTCTTAAACCAGAGCCTGTGCTTTGTTACTTGGTTTCCACAAGCACATATTTATTTCTTAGTGTAAATTTTGTAGGCAGGATTGCCCTGACTAAACAAAGCTAAGGAAATTGTATGTAGGTATCTCCTAGTTCTTGGAACTGAAATCATATTAGCACTGCATGCAATGCTAAATGAAAACTCACTGTGAGCCTTCTTTCTTCTTTCTTCAGCTGGCCACCTTTGGCTGTGCTGCTCCAGCTTATGTTAGAAACCACCCTTCATTAAGCTGCTTTCACTAATTAACCAAATTATGACATTGGTTGATGTGTCATAATCTGTTCAAGTCAGGCTCAGCTCCATGCAGGGATGCACTCAGCATTCCCAGACACTCAGAGGCCAACTCACAAGGACTCCTCAGGAGCCAAAGGGTCCAAGGCTGAAGCCTGAGACTCTTTGTGCCCAGGCCAGGTGTGTTTCCATTCCTGAGCCTGCACAGGGCTGTGTCTGCACTCAGCCCTCAGCCTGAGACTGCTCACAGGGATCTTTGGGTGAATGACAAGCATTTCCTTCAGAAGAAGATACTTGTTAAGAAAACAAACAAACAAAATATGACAGAGACAACTTGCAATATACTGGCTGGATGTGCATCTTGAGGACTGTGTTTTTTAAAGAAAAACCATAAATTCAGAGTTTTGCTCCCCTATGCCAAATTGTCCATGACACAGGAGCATGCTGCACTTGGGCACTAGCTTGGTGTAATTCCTGTCAATAAATTTTGCACAGCAAAGGTCTGCACAGGACTCATAATCAATCTCCTGCTCCACTCAAGTATATCCATAAACATTCCTCTGCCTGCACATATGTAGTAGTAAGCAAAGTAGGACAGAAAATTCCAGACCAGTTTAAAACCTAACTACACAAGTTTGGTCCCTGAAATCTGATAACCACTAAAAATGCAAATTAACTTCCTGAACATTGGAATTTTCAAATAAATTGTTTTTAAATTTGCCATTTGTATTCTTCTAAAGCTAGAAACCTGATACTATACATGCTTTATAATCATCCTGAAGAAATACAGACCTGTGCTAAGGATGTGTGAGCCAATGTATCCTAAATTTAAAAAAAAGAAAGACATAAAAAGGGCTCCACGTTAATAATCCTGAAGACAGATATTACTTTATTATGGTGGACAGAATCAAGCACAACAGACTCCTATAAAAATGCTATAAAAATATACTTTTTATTGCAAGCCTAGTCATTGACAGTGAATTTGAGTGCTAGCTATGCATAGGTCATACTAATACTTTTTAATGTCTTGTTTTACACTAGATTTCTGCAATGTTTCAAGGTTCTTACTAATTCTTTAAGCATAAAAACACCAGCAGGAGCCAAATTAAATTATCAGGCAACAGGTTTAAAACAAACAAAAGGAAGTACTTTTTCACACAATGAATAATTTAATTGTTGAATTCCTTGCCACAGGATGTTGTGTGTGCCAAAGTCATAGGCCAGTTAAAAAAAAAACACACAACAAAAAACTAAAAAACCCCACATAATTTAGACGACAGATTATCACCAAGGCTTTATATAAATAAAGCAAATATTATCTGCAACTCTGGAATTGCCAAAACCACAGAATACAGGAGTTTGGAAGAGTAAATAGGGAGAAGTGTCATTCCACTCTTTATTTGGTTTGCTCCCCAACTCCTGCCAAAAAAAAAAAATCCCCAAAGCTTCTCTTAGAGAGTACCACTGGTGGAAGAGATTATTGGCCCAGCTGGATTTTGGCCAACCTCATGTGGCAAGGATCTTTTTCCTACTCACTCTGTCTAGTGAGAATGGAAAAAAAGTTCCCCCATCATATTTTTCAGATAAGACTTTTGACAAAATCTAGCAAAAGTTTCTTAGATGGCTTTCCTGGCTGCTTTTCTTGTGCCTCTATTGTACTGCAAATGCTTCCCAATTTGCAACTGTACAGTCTGTACTTTTCAGATCAGA
>VWYE01022975.1:383862-424217 GCA_013398995.1 Alaudala cheleensis | reverse complement strand
TGTGCCGGGCTCGCTCGCGGCCCCGGGGCTGCAGCCGCCGCGCTGCCGCCTCGCCCCTTTATATAGCGCGAGTCGAGCGCTGCGCGAGCGGCCGGCGAGCGGGGGACGCGGGTGGGGGGGGCGCGAGGTAACGCGAGAGCTTCCGCGAGACTTCGCCGGGCCCGGAGGCGTCACGTGGGGCGCCCCGCCCTCGCTGCCATGACACCTACCGAGGCGGAAGTGGCCGAGCGAGGCGGCGCGGCAGGGCCCTATCGAGGCGGAAATGTCTCTGCAGCGCCGTCCCCGCCCGGCACGCGGCGTCGAGGGTCGGATGTTCCGTGGTCGCGCCCGGGACCGAAAACCGGAATCGTTTAGTTTGGAAAAGACGTGTGAGACTATGGAGTCCAACCGATGACCGAACACCACCGTGTCAGCTAGACCAGGGCACTCAGTGTCACGTCCAGTTTTTCCCTAAGCACCTCCACAGATGTTGACTCCACCCCCTATCTGGGCAGCCCATTCCAATGTCTAATCACCTTTTATGTGAAGAAATTTACCCTGATGGCGAACTTCAACCTCCCCTGTCCTATCACTGATTGCCGGGCAGAAGAGGACAATCCTCACCTGGCTACAACCTTCTTTCATGTGGTTGTAGAGAGCGAAAACCAGAGCCTCCTTTTCTCCAGGCTTAAACCACCCCAGCTCCCTCGGCTGCTGCTTATCACTTACGCTTCAGACCCTTCACCCGCTTTGTTCCTCTTCTCTGGACAGGCTCCAGCACCTCAGTGTCGTCCCTGAACTGCAACACCACGAACTGAACACAAGATTCAAGGTGCAGCCTCACCACTGTCAAGGAGAGGGAGAAAATCAATGCCCTGGTCCTGCTGGCCACTCTAGTGCTGATACAGGCTGAGAGGCAATCAGCCTTCTTGGCCACCCAGGCACCCGCTGACTCATGTTCAGCTGCTGTTGGCCAGGGCTGGGCTGTGGTGGCCAACAGCAGGGGCAGAGCGCTGGCAGTCCTCACAGAGGAGGTGGCTCAGGCCCTGCTGTCCATGCTGCTGGTCACAAGTGGTGCCAGGCTCTGCAGAAATCAACACGCCTCTCCTCAGTCCCCAGGAGGTTGCTCCAAGGCAATCAAAAACCATAAGTAATCACTACAAGGCAGAAATGCCTCTTCTGGGTCCCACAGGAAAGGGGTTCTGAGCCCTGCCCAGCATTGTGAGTGTGCTGGTGCCTTCCCTCACAAACAGTTGATTAAAGGCTGTCCAGACCTAAGTGCCACTGTTGTGGGCGGTGTGCCGCCACCTGGGCTGGTAGATGAGGCTGGAGCTGGCCAGGAAGAGGGAGGCAGCACAACCTAAGAATTTACAGATGCCCATCCTCAGGGTCTCATCAAGGCCCACAGGTGCTTACTGATCTGCACCGTTGCTACTTTCAGCTAGTTAGTGGCAACAGGATCTGCCGTCTGTGCAAAAGGTTGTCAGAGCTCCGCCAGCTGGCTTAACTTCCATTTCCCCCTCTTTATTGTCTTTTTTTTCCATTCCCTCTTTATCCTCTTTCTCTATGGTAACCTATGTGATATGTGAAAATCTTCTCAACTCTCTGTATTGTTCCATCACTGTAAACCACTCCCACCTTCACTCAGTCCCTAGCACAACTTCTGAACTCCACTCATCCCTTAGATCTCCACCAATAACTCACCTGTGTGAACTCCACTCAAGCATAATGAAAAAGAACATTGAATTCTGACTTGGCATGCACAAGGCATAGTAGGTTGCATCTCTTCAACAGTTGTGGTGGTGTAAACGACATTTGTTATGTAACCTTCAGCCTGAAGTCCTCTCTATTAACTAGCCCTAGTAACAAGTTCAGGAACTCCTGTCTGGTATCTTTTGATGGGGAGGAGTTTGTTAGTGGGTATAGTGGGTACAGGAGGCCTTCCCCTCCAGTTTGTCAAAATCTGTCATTCCTACAGTGGCACACACTACCTTCCCTGCTGGAGTGCAGACTTTGTATAGGGACATGACTGGTTGGTTCAGCGTGGGTCTGCCAGTGAAGTCAGCATTCACTGTGCACATTGCTGGAGCCCTGGCCAAAAAATAGCATAGTTTACAAAGTTCTACCATTCTCACCTGTCCAACCTCACCTTTTTGCTGGAATTTTCCACCTGCACAGCAAAGCCAACAGGACTGAAGAGGACCTACAGAAGCCCTAATTCATGGTCTGATGAATGCATTACTGGGATTGACTGAGATGCTGGTGTTACCTGACTTCTGATGCCTCTGATAGGAAGGTAGTAGTCTCTTGCAAAAAGTTTGTACTTCACTGTGAAACAAAACTGCTGAAATGACTGGCATGTTACCAGGAAGGAATCAGGTTGCCATTCTTACCCCTTTTTAAAACAAGGCATTGCATGGCTACAGTTTCCTACCCTGGAACCCCCTCCCAGTTTTTCAGAATGGCTTACTAAATTGTTAAAAAATTTAACATGTGGGCATGTTAGCAGTACTGCCTCAATCTGATGTCATGCTCCTTTCTATATTTCATCAGACTGCCTTCACAGAAGGCAAGACGTGTGCACAGCCCTCTCACAGTTTCTCAGGCACTAATATCCAGTTGTAGCACACAGTGCAAACCCCTGAGTGCCTCTGAAGAATATTGCTGTGAACAAAATCAAGCCCTCATGAGAAATGCCCCATTGAGTCAGACTAATGATCCATTTAATTCATGGCAATTCAGCTGCTGCTTGGGGAGCTAAGCGAGTTGGCCACTTCCTGAAGTCTGTTCACCCTGGCTGCCTGCTGTATGGATGTTAGGGGATTCTACTTCATTTAGCATTTTGTTAGACTGCAATAACATACATGCTTGTGTATAGTGCAGGAGCAACGCTGATGGTGTGGGGAGCATCTGGAGGCATAAGCTACCTAACAGCATGACTTTTATTGTTATCTGTGTTTATCTGCCAGCATTCTCATTTGTTTGCTGGGCAAGCATGAATCTTCCTAAGTTTGTGTGTTACCTTAAGTTTGTCATCTTTCTCCGTGAGGTTTCTGCCACTGACAACTCAGGGTGGCTTCACCAGGTTAAGCAATAGCATCAGCTCTACTGTTGGGTGGGCACTTCTGTTTTGGCTATTGGGCTGTCTAGACTTGAGCCCCATAGTGAAGATGGACATTACATCAAGAGCAAAGATGATGACATTTGGGTAAATTTTCTCCTTTAATCCAAAAATCGTGCCAAATATGGGATAGTGTAGGGAAAAACCAATTTGTGCACTAGATCAAAAGCTGATCCTTGGTGTGTTAGAGAAGGAAATAATATAGAAAAGTTCCCATTCAGTCCTAGACACAATTTCTTTCTCCACTAAATGGTTGAGACAAACCATCTTTTACAGCAAACATTGTGCACTCAGAGACACACATTCTACATTGAGCACCCTGAATGATTCCTGGCCTGTTTAGAAGCATCCCTTGCCTCTCCTCAGCAGGACAAATTACTCACCACTGCAACTGTAGCTAAATTAATACAAAGGGTCTAGAATATGGGGATATATGTAGTTCATCTTCTTTGTAGTCCATCATGGAACTACTTCTTTTAGAACAGATTTTTGAGCTTGCAAATAGGGGGCTGCAGGGGGTGGGAAAGGGAGAAATAGATTTTCCTCAGTATGATTTTTGGGTTTACTACCCTTCAATTTTGAAGTTCTTGGCAAGTACTGATGGGTTGTTCTACACAGCATATCTTTCAAGAAAACATTTGCAAAGGGACAACTGATGTATAAGTATTTGCTAATGGGGGAGGGATGGGACACACTTGAATCTAGAAAGTCAAAGGTGCAAAGTGTCTGTGATTGTCACAGAAAACCACCAGCTGGCAACTGAGCTGGAAGAAAGAACCATAAAATCTTGATGCTAAGTTAAAACACATTCAGTGTAAGTTGCAATCTTAATTTCTATTCTTCTCTGTCATTTAGTTGAGGTTTTTTAATTTAGGGAGGTTTTTTTGTTCATCTGAAAATTGTAAAAAAAATAATAAAAAAAATATATATCTGAAACTGCTCTTCTGCCCCCAAGAGAGAGCAGACTATGAATATTCCTGATTTTCACCTGGGGAAATCGCTACCAGAGCAATGTCAGCATGCACTCATTTTTCTTTCAAATAATTTCTGATCATACAGTGAAGAATAGAGTACTTAATATGAGGTGTTGCTGACAACAGTGGTTTTTCATTTACTAGTTCTTGAAACAAAACAAAACTTGTTCTGTTGATGACTTGTGATTAGGTCTACTAGTTCCCCTTCCCTCTGAGGGGGGTAGTTGAGCAAGGACAACAAAAACTGGTCTTAGCTATATTACAGGATGACAGAATGATGCTCACCATCAGCACACCTTCCAGAGTCACCATCAGCATCCTGTCCATGTTACCAATCTGCTCTTGTGCTGGTGAACTCTCCTGCTTCAGGCATGAAGACAACACACAGTTGTCACCCAGTACATTTATTACACTCTTACAGAAACAAGCTAAGCTGTTGAACACTTTTCAGAAGGCTTTGGCAACACACTGGTATTATTAGTCAGAAAGTAAACCTTCTCACCCAATCTCTGAAATGGCTTGTTTCCAGAAGAATGAGATACACATTTAAACTTCAAATTGCAATAGCATGTGTTAAAGGATAAAACAGAAACATACACAGAACTAAGGTAGTCTAAAAAAAGTTCTTAAGGGAAAATGCTTCTTGAAGCTATCTTCACACATTGTGAGATTAGAGCTTATTTTCTCCTCTCTTTCACTGCTTCTATTCACTGTACCAAAGAGAGAATATAAACTTAAATGAAATTTGAGAAACTTTGTTTGTGAGGGGTGGATTTTTTTTTTGTTCTTTTTGTTTCTTTGGGGTTTTTCAGTGGCCATACAGAGCTAAAAACAAAAATAAGTGGTCCAAGCCACAATCCAAAATGTTGGGCTCAGGCAGAAGTTAAAATCAGACACATCATAATGAAGCTTTTATGGATGCAACAAGCCCTCAAGAGTCAGAAGGGAGGCTGACACAAAACAAACCTTACGTGATACAGCTTTCAGACAGTGTTCAGGTACTGAATAAAAATTCCCTAATTAAAGGGTATAAAATATATATATTAATTGAGATTCTCCTAATGGCCTGCTCACCATGATCTAGTAGCTGGAAGCCAAAACCAATAAACATGTTCCTCTTTCCTTCAGCGACAGGTTTTCCAAAAAGGCTTTTTAGCAAGGCAGAAATGGAATGAAACAGCTCATATCACCCTTATTGCAAGGCACCTCTATTCTTCTAGTTGGATTACTCTCATATCTAGAATTTGAAGCACAGCAGTATACTTTACCAAAGCACACTAACACCAGTTTTAAGGGTCTAGCATATGTACAATTCAACAGCCCTCCTCACAGCCCACAGAGAGCTAAACCTTCTCATCCTACAGCAATGTATTTTGCATCTCATGATCTTGCTGAAGGCAGGCAATGTTTCAGTGAAGTCTCATCTTTGAACTGCTAGAGCAGGGAAGGCCTTCAAGAAAGCTAAAACAAGTCCTTAAAATTCTGAAGGTTAGAGCTTCTCTGAAAGGGTGTGAGGTAAAGGAGTGCCTCTGAGTTACACATTAAGCTTTTATTTCATTATTAGATTTATAGAGTCTCAGGCCTGCTCTGCTCTTACCAAGTGCTTATGGAAGCAAAGTAGGAAATATGAATATTTTTTTCTTTCATATAGACTGTTTACTGTCAGAATACATAAAGTCTTTTGATAACAACTTATATATACCCCTTTCTCATTAGGGCATGTCTACACTGGACAATAAAATGATGCACTTAGTTATCCAGTCAGAGTCACATAGCTACCAGCATAAGAAATCCATCTTCTCTACCCCAAGCAAAATACCCAAGTTGCAACTCCACAGAAGGCTATATGAGCAAGTGACCAGCTACTGTTCATTACTATAGCTCCTTCGGTCCCCATCTGTTTTCAACAGATCTCTCACCTCTTCAAAGTCTGAAGAACAGCACCACAAAAGCTAGGAAAGCAATCAGAGATTTTTTTCCAAAGCTGCCACTAACAACTGCTCAACCCTCTCCTATCAACGCCAGGATTTCTCTTCTAGCAGAATCACAGTTCCCTATCTGACTTATACACAAATTCCGTGTCAGACTTTGCAAAATTATTCCTTTTCTAGGACCACTCCTGCCTCCTCTGCTCATGAAATTGACTTTCCTCAAGGAATAATTTTACACCTGTGCACTGTGGTCTTTATAACAGCTGTTTCTAGTAAATAATCAGCTACAGCTGGAGGAGACAAGTAGATCTTTTCCAAGCTCTGGCCATATGCTACATTTATTTTACACCTTAGCAGAAGTTTTTCCCATCATGGATTTTGTGGACCAGAGATTGTGGGGCTTTTTCATGTTTCTGGTTGACAGAACTACACTTAATTTGTAAAGGCGAAACTTAATTGAGGCACTGACTCAGGTTTTCTCACGACCCCGAAGTATTCAGTGATAATGAGGATTCCAGGCATTCATACTTCCTTCCCATACCATTGTGTGCTCGTTCTGTCTCTGTGCCACCATGCTCTGCTTTTGCCAGTTCCTTGCTGTGCCTTTTTTTTTCTTTTTTTTTCCTCCTATGCTGGCTAATTTTTAACCTGGATCAGTTTCTTGATCTGGTTCATAGGGCAGCCCTACAAAAGACGTGTTACTGCAACTGAAAGAGCTGACAGGAGTAGAAATAAGTGACCAGAGGAGGAAATGCTTCAAAACAACATTGTTGCCAAATGCTTTGTCATGTAGAAAAGTCTCCAGGCTTCCTTTTATTGAAGAAGAATTGGCCATTACTAAAATGCACACCCTGCTTGCTGTAATCAAAGTCTCATGCTTGTAGCAGGAAGATTACTGGTCTTAGAGCATAGACCACCCCTTCATTTTTCACATGAGTGTATGTTTGACATAATGCTGAAGTCTCCACAAACTGAATGATTCATAAGTTGAATACAGAGTACCGATACTTAAATAGCTTAAAAAGTCCCTAAAATTCTGAAGGTTAGAGTTTCTCTGAAAAGGTGAGGTAAAGGAGTGCCTCTGAGTTACACATTCTGCATTAGTACCTTGCTGAAGTGCTTTTAAAGTAGTAATATTATTCACTCAGACTGTAACTGTTATGAATCATAGCTACTCAGCTGTTTTGATGTTTCAGCAACAGCCAAAATATTGCTGGCTCTGATCAGTGAAACCAAACAACAAAGAAGTCAGATTAAAAAAAGCTAAACTTAAAATACCAATTAGTCTCCTCACACACTGTGTCCTACTTTACTGATCCAAAGCAGAGCTGTACTTAGCATGCTGATGTTTTTACTGATTACTGCTATATATTCCAGCTAGTACCTATGATGTGAAAAGGTCCACAGCAGAACTGAATTAACTTTAGCAAAGTTATTCCTGATGTATACAAGCATCAGAGGATAAAATGTCCATAGAGAAAAATTTGCAGAGTGACCTATATAAGGTTGTGAGCAGTTGGGAGCCTTACATAGCTCAGGCTGCATATGGTGACCTATGATAAAGTAATTCACCTGGGGTATGCCAGAATACCTGTTACAGTGTGTAACTATGGCATGGTCTGTCACAGTGATAACTGTGATTCTTTCAGGAGTGTGTGTTTGTGTAGCCTCAGCTGCCCTGGCACAGCTGGCCGAGTGGGAGACAGCACACAGGCTCCCCACCAAGCAGAGATGTGCTGTGATGTGTTTTACTCAGTGGTTTTTCCTTCAGCCACGTGTTCTCATCTGCTAAAAATGCTTTTGTACAAGGCGGGTTTGTTCCACTTCAGATGCTCACTGCCTCCCACTGAGTACTTCTGGTCATTTGTGCCTAGGTGAGTGGCTTTGCAATCCACACCAGCTTCTGGGTTCCTGAGAATTTAATAAATTTAAGGGCAAGGAGTCTACAGCTTTCATGGAAAAAACATAGGTGTGCTCTACATTTTGCAGCCTGTTCAGAGGTGATCCTATGTCCCCTGTGGGACCCAGTGTAAGAGACATCACAGACAAGCAGAATTTTTTTTCCTTCCTTTTTTTATTTTTTTTTTCCCTTGATAAGTCCTAGGGGTGTTTTTCACAGGACTAGGTGGAATTTGCAGAAAACAATTCCAGTTCAGTTTTGGCTGAATTTAGTCTTCCCAGTGAGGAACAGTGAAGATAAACTCAGCTGGAACCAACCTATGGCTTGTTAATTGTGGAGTTCTCATTCTGAGGCAAATTATCTAACTGCAAAGCTGCACTAGTGTGAGAACTGTTGGGCAGCTGGAGTCCCTGGCTTTAAGAGAAAGGGAAACAGCAGGAATGAGCCAGCCCTGTCCATCTTGTAGTAGAGCTATAGGACCCTAGGCATTTGTTGTCATTCCTAACCTGTGACCCATTTCCAGAGCTCCTCTCTCCTCCAGTCTTCCTGGTAACTGATACGTAACCTGGGAGTCTTTGGCATACTGAGATTTTGACAGCTGCAAACATGTTAAAAAATGGGAAGCTGCACTTATAGACTGGAACTCACATTTTCCCTCAGCTGCTTCCTACTCCCTGCATTGCTGCTTTGGACGAAAGGGAATTTTTCCATCCTAAGCATCATCTTCCACTAGTGATCTTCCTAGATTTGCAATATGGACTACTGATATCAACCATCTCATTTCTCCCACCTAGACTCTGGGCAGATTAGTGGCCAATGCGGCTGTGGCTGTGTTGAAAGAAAGTATTTCTAGTGAGGCATCCCATCACATCTGCAATACCTGCACTATTTTATGGTATGAGCAGAACACCTGCTGAGAAGAAAACAGAACTTCCAGTTTACAGAGTTTTCAGACAGCTGCATTTTTGCTGGAAAGACTGACTCATGCTATGACCCATCTGTTCAGGTGCAGACACTGTCAGTGTTAAAGTCACAGGGTGAGGATGCAATGCTGTCTTTATTGGATGTGGTCTGTAGGCACAAGGAATGATTTTTCCCAAGAAGTTGTAGCTGTCACTGCAGCCAGCCCCTGGTAGTCTGAACTTTGAGCTCAGCTGGGCTCAGCTCCCATGAATGTTTTCACTGGCCAGCTGTCAAGGTGCTGATGGGTGTCATCAAATGTGAAGCAAATGAGAGTACCTTCAAAGCCAAAGTGATAAGGTCTCTACCCACATCATCTGAACAGTTACATAAATAAATGAGTGGTCAAAGCAAGTCCCTTGCCCTGCTGCCAAAGCCAGATGAAGTTGGGGATGAAGCTGGAGGATGCAACCAAGTGGTGTAGAACTAGAAAGACCTGACAAAGCAAGACGACCAGCAGTAGTGTTTGAACTGTGCAACTTATTCTCTTTCCATTACTGTAGACTTCTGCTGCAGATGTTCATGTCTCTCCTGCTCTGACTATGACTTTCAAGATAAAATTCACATCTCTTTCCAAATGGTGTGTCAGGCTATAAAATGCTATGTTGATATCAGTGTAAATTGCAAAAGAATTAAGGACACGGAGCAGGGACACTCAAGGTCAGCCATCCTGCAAATGCTGAAAGTCTGCTAAGGACTTTGAAGGGAGAGGATGTTCTGGGTTGAGGAAGTAATGGAGGGACGTTAGATCTGCATTCAGCTGGGGCTCTGCCATTGCAAGGCAGCCGTTTAATGCTGTCTTGTTTTCCAATCATCTTAGAGGTACAGTCCTTTATTTAACTCTTCAGATAGCTTGATTTCTTAATGTTTGAAAAGGACTACATAATATTTAAATATTTAAAGTAACATCCTAAAATATATAGGACATGGGTTTTTGCATGGCTTGAAAATATCGTGTCCCCTGAAGTGTATCCTAGTAGCTTCTAGGTGGAGCTCCTACATGTGACTACATCACAAAATGTAACCTGAATTGTAGCCTGAATTACCACTGATTTTATCAAAAATGTTCAGTTGTTCCCACATGAATGTGAAAAATAATCTCTCTTAGGTAGACAATTACTATTATTTTGAAATTTTTGAATTTTTTTTAATAGGAGAATCCAGACATAATGGGCTTTTTAAACTAAACTTAAGGAGGAGAGAAATCAGGAAGACAACTATAAGGAATTCTGATCATGGTTGCACTGTGAATATTTATTTTCTAAGCTGAAAGTAAAAGAGGTAGCCACAAGAGGGAGGCAGAACTCCGATGGCAGTATAGTAAGGAAAAAATAAATCAGAGAAATACACTTTCAAATTTTCCTTCTTTGAGCTAAAACTGTCCAGTAGCCCTTGCATTGAGAACAATGATTGTTGGCTGTAACTCCTATGAACATAGACTCAATGCATGCTAAATACTAAATTAATGTAAGCTGAAAATTAGTAACTAATACATAATTTTCTTACACCTAAAATTTAGGTAAGAAACTACTTCAGGAAAGATTGAAAATTGATTGTCATGTGCTTTTTTGTAGATGGAAAAGAAAACTGTCCCCATTATTTAAAGGCATATAGTTGTATTTGTGCCAGGCTCTAACATAGAAAGATTTTTTTTCTGGAATAATATTTTTTTTAACAATTTGCTTCTTAGAAAATACATTGTAAGGATGTATTTAAACAGTTCCATTTCCATAGCACCTCAGCAAACATATAAGGAACTAGCCTCAAATGGTGCTATTATTTATCCTATTAAGTGCTTTCACTGGGCAACAGGCCTTCTAGATTCAGTGAGCTCAAAAGAGAAAGATACTTGCACGGAGGGAGAGGCTTAGTCTAGTGTCTAACTCCTGCTCCAAGGACTATTTCCATAATATACTCAACAGAATTTCATAAACTGCAGTCAAGGGTTGACAAACCGGGTCAGTACTCTAAACCCTCAAAGTCATCAATCCTTCTTTGCAGTCTTTAATTATCTCCACCTGTGTACTGACCCTCTAGGCAGCCTCACACAAGTAAGAGAAAGGGTTCCCAAAGCCCTTCACTTCCCCGCATTGCAGTGTTCTGACAAGTGCAGAGCTTTACAGTACACAATGCTCATCTTCAGCACAACAGCAGGTTGGAATCCTCAAGAGAGGCAGAGCAGGGGAATACCTGGCTTGAAAACCTGAGCTGGACTTTGCTGTATAGAACTGTAGTAGTTTGGGTCACATACAGGAGCTGGTGTTTGCAGACATCTTTCATGCAAATTTTTGAGAGCTTCTGGGAATTCTGAAGTTCCAGAATGAGGCAGCAGCTGCATGGGAGCTGACCAGACACGATTCATGGGCTTGGCTGCCTGGACTTGGACTGAGCCACTGTGGCTTACCTCGGGGAGGTGGGGAGTGGCTGTCTCTTAAAAGAGTGTCCAGAAAATATAAAGGTCAAACCTTTTTGTCAAATTGTTCTTTCCATCAATGCATAATTGTATATATTCTTGCATAGCTATACAACATACACAAATGCTTTTGTTTTTTATAGACAATAGTTAAACATTATCCTATTACAGCAGTTTTTGTTGGATGTATTTGAAGTGTTTTATGGATGTAATTTAAACTGAATATGTGCATGACTGCAGCCAGGTAAGGACTACTTAGATGAAAAGGCTAGTCAACACAACTGAAAAATTGTCTGTTGTCCTTTTCTCAGCTAAACATGGAATCAGCTGAGGTAGTCAACTGTTACACCCAGTTTTGAGATCCAGCTGGTCAAATTCTGCATGGGGTTCAGTCTTGAGAACCAGTGAGACTTGGGATTCATTGAGGCTGCTTGGTGCCATGGTCATTAGTCCAGGCAAGAACCTGGCAGTGACCACTAGAGAGCAACAGTCCCTTCAGTTCTGAGAAGCCACGGAGTGAGAGCACGCAGCTCAGTGCCGTTTTCCAATCTGTGGTTCACTTCTCCAGGTAGGACCCATACCACAAACCTCAACTTGTGAGTCACCTCACAGTTCTAACATGCTGTTTCTGCTGACCCTGAACAATTTGAGAGCTGATTCTGACAATGTGGTTCAGATCCAAATCTAATTCTATTTGTTCAAAATCCTTCCAGTCTTTCATAATATTCATATTAATTTTTACAGTATTTATTCCTTTGTTCCCAAGTATTTGTAGACTGGGACTCCCCAAGTCACATTTTTTGCATAGTTCCTGACTTGTCACAGGACTTCATGAGGTATTAGCACACATTTTTCTCTGCTGAGATTGTAACTTCAGCGTATCCCATTTTGCCACCAGCTCTCCCCTGGGTGTTCCCCTTGCACCAACTGTCACATCCTGACAGCCACAGCAGGGTACCAGTTTGGGAAAAAATAACCAAACAAACCTGCTGACTGCTGCAGTGAGAAACAAGGTTTGGATAAAAGGGGATGGGCACAGGGAACACCATAGCAGTTGAACTCTTAATCTCAGTTGAAAACTGTCTGCAGTTTTGCTTTTGTTTTGGTTGGCCTGAAGTCAGAACTCTGTTACTCTGCCTGCATCTGTGCACTGACACGAGGTTTTTCCACTTCATTCCCTTTCAATCTGAGTACTCTGTATTAGTACAATTGCTGAACTGACTATGCCCTAACAGATTTGTTTGCTTCCACAGAGGAGTTGAGCTCTCCTTTGTAGTTCTGCATCGGGAAAACCTTTACAAAAGAAGCTTGCAATTGAAGAAGTTACTTTCAGTTGTATTCAGCCTTTTCCTTCAGAAGCTCTTTAGGCTGAGCTGCTCCCAGTTTATCTGCAGCCCCTGGAGTAGTAACAGCTGGGAGGCTGCAGAAGGCCCCCAGCCTGGGAAGGACCAGTTTGCCCAGACCTCCTGAATCCCAGCATGGGTCTGCCACTTGCTGAAGTACCCCAGTGCCACTGAAGGCAGTACTACAGTCACCCCTGTCCATTAGGCTTTGCTGTCCCATTACTCAGAGTTGAGAAAGACACCTTTCATAGCTAGTGTATAAAATACTATTCCAATTACTTTTTTATATACAGCAGTTGCTGTTAGACTCCTGATACTGTGACCAAAAGGACAAGAGTTTTTTTCTGGCACTGGTGCACTTCATGTCTCAGGCAGATCTGCTCTGACCCACACCTGCACCGAAGCTGAAATAGTGGGCTGCTCCTCCATCTTTTGCTTCATCTCCAGTTGACCTTCAGCACTTTTTGTTTTAAAAATTTACAACATACCTGGACTAGTCAGGGTGCAAAATCATGGCAACTAAGAGTACTGAAAGAAAACTGGGTTTTTTCCTCTACAAATTGTGTTATCTCCCTCTAGGGATATCCTTTGCTTGGGTGCATGTTGCACTGGCACTCTGACTTCCCCATCTCTTCTAGGGTGTTATTTTGGCTTATCTCTAAGGACTATACTATTGCCAAGGAACTTTGAGCTCCTTGGTTTTAAAATGTCTTTTTTTTTTCCTCCAAGTCTTTCTTTTTAAAAACATTATGCATATCAGCAAGCTATCAGGGTTAATAAAATCCTTCCCTCCCAATTTTATATGTTCATTTCCAAAAGTCACTGAGTATCTGAATTGTAGTGAAAAACTGTTAGCACTAACAGCCCCTGAATCTTAACTCTCCTTGTTTCTTCTGGCTGACCCAATTTACTCTCAAATAACAAGTATGAGGCATTGTACCTTGTGCACCTCCATTTTCTGATACTGTAAAATGGTTGTCAGTCGTACAGAGCTCAGAGCAATACTCTGCACAGCACTTATGATGAGTATCTGATCTTATTTGGCCCAGAGAAGTGCCCAGCTCTTCAGTCTGATATAAGGAATGCTTTTGAGAAAAACAACAGACTGTAGTGGGTCTTAGTGACTCTGAGAAAAGTGGAAAGATGTATGAAATGGCACATGGCTTACTGAACTTTCAAAGAACACAGAGAAACATAGCAGAGGACTCTACTTCCTTTAGACCTTATACTTGTTTTGCAAACAGACGTTCTGATCACAGGAAGATCCCACCCTTCCATGTACTCCTGGTTTTAGTGGTCAAAGAAGAGACCACTGAGCAGAGGCTTCAATACTCAATTACTTTGTTTCAGGATGGATTTGTTCAAATGCTGGACCATCTTCCATATTATGTTAGTACTACTCCAAACTGTTATGTGGCTCCATTTCCTTTGCAGTCTATTGCTCAATCTGCAATGAAGTTATCTCTTTTCTGTATGTAGTCCCATTACTTCTAATTTATGGTGTCCTTTATGCCATTCAAAATATTCTCTTTCCTCTTCTGAATTCAAGACCTCTGATTGATGAGAATGTACACCACATATGACTTCAATTTCACGTGAAAGTGTGGATATGCTGTTTCATCTTAACATTTATTTAAATTTTCATGTAGTTTAAACAAAACATGACATCCCATTTCAACTGATATAAAGAAAAAAAATAAACCACTTCTACGAAGTTAGCCAGTGTATAGACTTATTTTACAAAATAAGAAGGTAAGAACATGTTACAAAATAATAATTAAACCAATGAATGTCAATAGTGCAAAGAATGAACTGCAAGTATGAAAGAGAGAGAGGGAGGGAGGGTAGGATGGATGGGAGGATGGATGGCTGAATGTGTGAGGGGTGGCTGGCTGACTGAACAAAACAGAAACATTAGGAACAGATTGCATATTATCACACAAAATTTTGTATCTTAGATATGCTATGATGTAGATCTAACTTTAGTGGCAGAAGAGGATAAGTACTTAATCCATAAGTGATCTCTGTGTGCTGCAAATTCTTGTGCTGGTCAGTTCTAGAGGTTAATACAGCTATGCACACTAAGTGCTAAGAGTCACTGAAAGAAATTTTTCACCACCTGGAACACAGGTGACCTATCCAGGACTTGATTAGTGCACTGAAGGGCCAAGGAAATTACTGAGAATTTTATGCAAGCAAAAGAGCAAGCACCTCCAGGCTGAACTTTATACACCTTTCCCACTTGTTGTCATGCTTTTCTGCATGCAATTGCTCTCTGTCCTGGGAGGTGGCTGTTCAAGAGGGAGTTTTAGCAGCTACTAAAGAATGTGGACAGATGTTGGACATCCTACCAAGTAACTGTCAGCCAGCAACCCACCAGAGAAGGAAAATTGTTTCTGCAGTGTTTGTAATGATAGTGCTATATCTGACTCCTTCATAGGATGACTGAATTTAAATCTAAATAAAAGAAAGAATAAAAGTAACATCAGTCAGTTTTAGTACTCAGCTGAATTCACCCATTTTCCTTTTCTAGCAGTGTCCATAGTTAATGAATGCAAGAGACATTAACTAAAATAAGCTCAGCTGCCTGGAGATACTGTTCATCTTTACCCCTTGTGATTACAGACACTTCATGTTTCTAGGCGAAATTCCATACAATACCTCAATACTACAAATATTAAAATCATTAAGAGAAATAGAGAGGGGACTGAAAGTGAGAATCACTTCAGGGAGTAAACCTATGCTTACCTTGAAGGCACATTTCCTGCATGGAGTGTTTAAGTACTACAAAGCTTTCAAATACACCAAAGGACAGTGATTGCATCTTTCTCAAAATAAGCAGTAATCTGAAACTAGTCAGGGAGATCTTTTTACATGATTAAAAAAAAACCCACTATCCCCCCTACAGGCACTGCTTGTATCTAAATAATTTCTGCTGCTTCAAACTCACAAACTTCTCAGATCTTTTCCCTTCACTCCAATCAACAGTCTGTTCAAATTGCTACTCTACTCACATGGGTGAAGAGGATATGTACATAAAGTACATACGTGACAGTGTGTAACACTGCAACACTGGAACTATTTAATCAATAAAAAACAGTGGAGACCTCAGTAAGGGCACTTAGTATCCCAGTGTTCAAATTTTCAATGCTCATAATGGTGATGGACTGAAAAAAGAATTCAGTTGAGACACCTGGTGACACCAACAATAGACTTTCTAAAGATTTTGGTTATTAGCACTCTTTTTAAAAATCAAACTATTTATTCCAGTCCTTAGGAAATAAGGAAATAAGATCTTTTGGAACTCTGGCTGAGGTATTCATCCTAAACTCTTGAAACTTCAGTGGCAGGTACATCTGAAACTCTCCAAGGATGAGAATGGATTAAGATATTTTTCATATAAATCAGAACATTTTTCCAGTTTTGCCTGCATAAATTCATGGTGACTGAAAGAAATACTTCTGTGTACAACTACACAAGAAAGATGAGAGTCAGGTTTTTAATTCATTGATTATGAATTTAAAAAAAAAATAAAAATCAGCGATGAAATGGAAAAGAAATCAAGTAAATCCCTAAAGCTCCAATATGTTTATCTTTCAGTTACTGGAATATAGACTGTTCTTGGCACAAGTATGATAGAGGCTGAATAGGTTAGCAATTCAACAGTGATGGAAAATTATATTCCTTTTATTTTTTTACCACTTAAGGTGTACAACATAACTTTGCTAACTTTAATTACTTGTGTTTCCATGAGCTGAGGGGCAATAGGCAAAAAAACATCAGACACTGAGCCTGCAGGTCAGAGTAGAAAATCTCAATTTCTTTCACCTTTCCTTAGTAACATCTCAGCACTGCTTCAGCTTGGGTGTTTTTTGATTTCTTGATGGTGTGATTTCAGAAACTGTACATTAGGAGCTGCAGTGAAAAGCAGGAAGACTACCCAGAAATTCTTTGCCTACCTTTGAACAGGAGTGAATTTTGGAGTTCATGCACTTCATCATAGCCAGCCTGTGCCAGAGCTGAGAATCAGTCACAAATTCAACCCCATGCTCTCAGATATTTCACAACCTATACAACCTATTATCATTAATAATATCAGAAATTTTAATCCATTGCTCTCAAAGTTCTTCATAGAATAGCATTCTTCCATTTACAGAGAGATGTTGCAATTGCTTAGTATTAACTGCTGTGCTCCAAGGAGCATCCTGGGCCCAGAAAAGCTGCCTGCAATGGAGTATTACGAGTTTGTTAGTAAGTCCTTGAAGGACTGAGACTTTACATATTTACAGTGGTGTACTTGTGGGAGTGTATGTCACTAGGGTGATGCAGGTTTGAAACGTAGGTGCATATAAAAAAGGAATTTATAAGTTTACAATTTAATTTAAATTCTACCACTACCAGTTTCAGACTCAATGAAATTAATTATTTATTTGGGATTTTAACATTGTAGTAATTTTTATAGGAGTCACAGTGAAAGTGGTAAATCAAGATTGTATTAATTTTTTATATTAAATGTAAAATGAAATAAATTTATAAAAAAGGTTTCATTTTAATTCATTATGATTTTAAATTACATTGCCGAAGTCTTCTAAATGTGTATTTTATAGTCAGTAGTAACCTTTCAAAAGATAAATGATTTAATAAATTACTTATTTTACATTTAACATTACGAGACAAAATATTACACAAGCCATAGAAACAACTAAAAATGGGTACTTTTAACACTGTTTTCTCTGAAAATATGTGTAAATGAGTGATTTATATCTTCTGCATTTTTATTTAGAAAGAGGTTTTAAGACTTGCTATTACTTCCAGCTAAGTGGGGATAAAAAATCTCCATGATAGAAACCTGTTAATTTTTGAAAAGAGATTTTGGGGCCTGGTTAATGGGAGTATTATAAAGATACAAGTTACTTATATTGTGGTTCAAGATAGAACATGAAAATAATATTGTGCTGAACAGACTTCCAAGGATTTTCGGGAAAACTAACAACATTGTCTTTTAAAGTAATTGAATTCTGACATTTTCAAAACCACCCATTTTACCCATCCAAGAAAACATACAAAAACCCCCAAACCCAAAACTAAACAACCATGTTTTTCCCTTAAATACCTTTCTAGGCAGGAATGATCTAATCTCTGGTATCTCCCCTACTGTAACACACATTCCCTATTGCTAGCAGCCACGATCATGTTCAGTCAAGACACCAGAACAGCTCAGACTACAAAGTAAAAATTCTAACAAATTGCAGAGGCTTTCTTGTGACCTGTGCAAACTCTGTGAAAATGTGCACAGTGACCTGCTGTCATTGGAGGGAGGAGACAGGAAGGGCTGAACAGAGGAACAGCTCTGTGATCAGCTGTCCTGTCTGCAGTTCATCTACTTAAACACAGAGAACATTGTCCTTGTTTAGGATGCAGAGTGTGTTGATTCTCCAGAATAATGCTCAGGGTTTTCACTCTGTGGACCATTTCAGAAAAGAGATTTTATATAATTTTTCATTGATCCTCCCTGGATTTTATTTGGCAGTTCAGAAGGAAGCAATTCAGTCAATGGCCAAACCAAAAGGCATTGAAACAAAATGTTTAATGTGGGAGGGCAAGATTGTGAGATAAAGGCTGTTTTCTGGTGTGGCTGTGATGGTTGCCAGACCATACTTGAGTGCAGAACCCAAATGGTGAACAGGCAGAAAAGGCAGGCTTGACTGTACAACTGTACTTATATATTCCAGCAAAAGCCCGTGGATCCCCTCCAAACAAACCACTGACCACATTCTTCTCAAAATATGGATCATCAGAAAGAAAAAAAATTATACTCTTCAGAGCATTATTTTAAAAGTAGTAGTCCCAAATGTTTTAAAAGAAAAATACCCAACCCTTGCAAGTCCTTTCTTTCAGGTCTGTTAATTTGACCACCCCTCTTGGGACTTGCAGACTGATCTTCCTTTACTGTGTAGCACATTCATTGACATTTGCAGTACTTTCTCCCTTCAGATCCTCATTCAAGCTTTTTTTCTGCTCTATTTCGACCTGGTAGAAGAAAAAGAGGAAAAAAATTGTAATGAGAAAGGAAAACAAAAGATTCACAAATCTTCCTCAGTGGTGGTTCTTGTGCTCAGGTGAAAAAATTCTTGGTGAACTGAGAGGGTTATGAGGAAAAACCGACAGAGGATCAGGGAAAACTGGATTTTATTTACTATAAGGATTTTCAGTCTAATCTAAGCAGTTCTACAATTCAGCAGTGTCATGAAATAATTTACAGGAGAGATAATATCATGCAGAGAACTCACATGATTTTATATTCATTACCATTCCCAGCTGTACTCTGAATACAAACCCAGAACCAAATCTGCAGATGATAGGTGGCTTCCTACGTGACAGCAGAAAACCAGCCTTAATTACAAATTCTGCAAAGAGTGATGTATAAAACGAAGAGATTTTTAAATTATTTTGAGTTTGAAGGGGTCCATAAGGATCATCAAATCCAACTCCCTGCTTCTTGAAGCAGTGCCTAACACTACCCCAAATATCAGCACACTCCCTGCTGTGGTCGGGCTCAGAGGTGCTTTGGCCTACAGATAGCAATTTGTATTGGGACAGGGCCAAGGGGATCTATGTTTGGGTTCTAAATTTCCACATCTCCCAAAACTCAGGAATAATCCAATGTTTTAATTCTTAAAAGTGAATTAGGAAGATCAAATACCATCTCCAGGGAATTTAGGAAACTACTAAAAATATAATTAAAATTACCAGTAAAAATATTTGCCATGAGAGTCTTTTCAGAACCTCTTATCATTGCTCTCAAAGGCAGCAAGGTAGGATGCCAATTTCTCTGCTGAGTATTCAGCTAACATGCAAATTTACTAAGCTATTTTGGCAGGTATGTACTTAGTGCACTTTCCTATCTCTCCTCTCCTTAAGGCAGGCAGAAGGAAGAAATATTTAAGTGGAGAAACAATGTGATTCTTTTGTCTGCAGCAGGACTCCCACGGCAGCACTCCCACTGTGAAGAGCAGCAAAACTCCCTGTTCAAACTCTCCATATCAGCTAATCCCCAAGAGCTGGCTTTGTGCACGCTCTTCCACAGGCAACTGCAAGCAAATTTATTCCATCTTTGCTGAGGGATAATCCACTGCTTATTTGCCATGAATCAATAACTGCACATGGGTAGCTACTGCACACAGCCTGGCATGTGCCAAATTCCCACCTCTTTTGTCCGTGGTATTTGATTTGTCTGCCCACACTTTTCAAGACAATGAAGCATGGAAAGTAACCATGGTGATTAGCACTGCTCAGTTTTACCTTGTAACTGTAGTGTGCTGAGTAGTTGACCCACTTCCTCACATCAGTCTTGTCCTCGACAGAGATGGACCGGACAGCGGCTTTGGACGCAGAGGTGGTGGGCATGTCAAACTCCACATCCACATAGCGCACAAAGCTGGAAGGCACTTCCCGGTCAGAGCCAAGCTCTAGGTGACAGAAGAAGCAGTGAGGATGGCCAGAAGCTGGAAAAAGAGAGTAAACAGTCATGAGAGTTGTATCAGATGAATCAAAACACAACAACTAGGAGAAAGCAGCATCACAAAGCTGCAGGAAATTGAGACTCTCCCTAGGTGAACTAGTTGATAAGCAAGTGTCTTACCTGCTTCAATGCAGCTGAAGTTACCAAATGAATTAAACAAAATGCAGAGAGGATTGCTAATCACTCCAGTTTGCTAGTAGTGGGTGAAAAGATAACAAGTAAATCAGGCACAGTTGGGTAAAGGTATTTGTCCTCTTTTGGTTCCCTCACTGTTTGCCACACACTAAATGCATCGTGGCACCTCCTTCTGAAATGTTATGAAATGATAGTAAGGAAAGGAGGAATCCTGAAATATTTGATGTTTATTTGAAATTGTTATCCCCTTTTTTTAGCAGAAGAAAATGTACTGGATAAGGTTAAATAACTTTCTTGTGTTCAAAAAACAAATTTGTGCAAACCCTTCAGAAAAATCATTTATTCCTCACTCAAACCCGTGGCAAGGTGGCTAGTCATTAAGGATGGCAAGGAGAGGAGGTAATGCTTAGCTCTGTTGTATGTAAATGACTCTTACTATTTTTTCCTCTTTGTTTTGCTGGACAGCAGTGATGTTTAAAACTTAAAGCAGGGACTTGTAGTCAAACTAAGTTGGCTTTTTCTCTGACCGCTGCCAACTCCTTAAACTCTTGAGCAAGTAATTTAATGTCTCAGCCTCGGTTTGTCTATTTGCAAAATGAGGATGAAAGACTTCACAGACACACAGGGCTTTCTGATTGGAAGAATCCTATTATCCATGTATGTGTAAATGAATGTATAAGTAAATGAATGGAATCCTTGCCTGCCTTTGTTATAGACTTTAGAATTCTTGAATACTTATTCACTAGGAAAGTTCTTCTCCATACAGCTCAGCAAGGCGCACAGGACAGAGACAAGTAAGGGGGAAGGCAGGCAGAGTAGAGAGAACTGGGTGGGGAAAGCCCAGCAGCTCCCACTGGGAAAAGCAGGAATACACCTGCTCATGCCAATGTCAGCCTTGTTGAACTGAAGCCTGAGAACCAAAATATGGGATTTTGAAATATGACTTGTACCAATAGGATGAAATGAGGCAGTCTTTAGATGGCTTAGGCATTGCAACATCCCACCTGACCTCTGAAATAGAGCTGGAAAAAAATTCTACTTGGTGTAACTCTGGATAAGAATTTCATCTAGAGTCAGCCTCATATTTCAAAATGGTCAAGCCAAAGTTCCCTCACTGCTGGAAGGTTTGTAAGCCAATGTGTGTGCAGCAAATCCAGTGAGAGGCTGTGCAGTTCAGCAGAGACCAGGGATACGCAGCACCATAGCTGGAGCCAAGTTATGAATGAATGGGTGCAGTATTAAGAAGATATAGAAGCTCAAGTTCTGCAAGCATTAAAATACATCTGCTTTTCATCAGGATTAATTATTCCAAGCAGAGTACTGACTCATTTGCACTGGTTCTAGAGCAAGCCAGGATCTCTGTCCGACAGCCCATCCTGGCTTTTCATACATGGACATGCTTTTTCTGGATCAAAAGTTCTGGTGCACAGCAGGCCTTTCTTGTGGTCTCACGCACCACAGGAGAGCAGCAGCCCCAGGAGCTCTCACTGTGCCCTCCAGCACTGCAGTGCTTTTGCTTCTGGCCAGTTCTTGAGCTTGGCTGTGGTGGGCACAGCCATGGTGGCAGCACAACTCAGCATCTGCCCTTAGGTGACACAGCATTGCTCTCTGGTACTGCCTAAAACTGCCTAAATATGAAGATGCCTAAAACTGGCTCCAAAACTATGTGTTTAGCATTCAGTACTGGCAACCAACCCCCAGTCTCAGGCTTCCCATCCATTCATATCTCTTTCCTCACACTGTACCACTCTCAGCAGACTCCCCATTGTAATCCTTGCTCATCTGCTTTGATATGCTTTTCCTCTCTAGTCTGCTCTGGGTTGCTTCCTCCTTCAGAGTGGAGAGCACCAGCAGCCCATGAGGAGTGGCCCTGTGCTCTGGTGCAGGCCACATCCACAGCTGCAGACCGTTCAGCTTGTGCTGTGACACACCTGAGCTGGCACATGCTCAGCTGCTTTTGGGGTGGATACATGCGAAGGTATCACTGGGAAGTGTTTAACTGGGCTTGAGCACACTGCATGCCAGGTGCTTTGGAGAGCTGAGCTTTTAAACTTTTCATAATTTCAACTGGACAACTGGTTACACCCCCCCCCCCCAAATGAATACAAATTATAGAAGTTATTAATTGAAACCAACAACTCCACAGAAGCCATAGCAAAATTACCTAGCCCATCAGTGTTCATAACTGTCCTGGGCATGAGGCTCTCGAGGCACCACCTCTGGACTGTTCAACAGGCTCATGAACAGGTACCCTTCCTAGTAAAATCAGCAGGAATCAACACACTGCTTTTGTTTTGCACCTCTTGTTTCCTTGAGCTATTACCATTTTGTTCTGACAATCAAGGATCTGATAATTCATATACATGCAATTGTAACTGTGATTGGAGAGAATCTGTTCCAAATGACTCATGACGCTCCAAATGTCCCAACATGTTTGGATTAAAAGATGCAATTTACTTGAGAAAGTATTCCAGGCAGCATGCCTGGGATCCACAGCCAAACTAGAGAAAAGTTCAGATCCAGATTCAAGGCTCTGCATAGATGTTACATCCCTGCTTCACAGAAAGAGTGTTTTCCCACGATAAAAGACTATTTGGATGTTTCCCTTGTATTCTACTGGTGGATTAAAAAAAGAAAAGAACATGTGAAGCCCAGCCAGCAGCAACTGGAGCTGTAAACAGCCTGCAAACAGGCGTTCTTTATCAACTCCTCTGCTCATATTAATTTTAAATATAAGAAGGGCAATGAAGTTTACCAAGCTGTAAAACTGGACAAATATTTGCTATTTGGATTTCAGCAATGTGCTCGGTAGAATCCAGTTTCTATTTTTCCCTTAGGTCAAATCATAGTCAGAGCATGCACTGTCCTTCATCTGTCACATGATTTTCAATGTTGTCATAACCAGATAATTTGGCTACAAAATAATACACACAGTGCTGATAACACTGTCTCCTAGACTTAGAGTGCAAAGGGCCCCATCCCATTAGAAAGCACAGAAAGAAAAAATTTAGATAAGAGTGCAAAGCTGCTGAAATAATTCTTAACCGTCTGGGTGCTTAGCATGCTACAACCTGCATACAAGCAGTGAGCTGCTGTAGAGACAAGCCCTCCTGTGGGTGGCAGGGCTGGGGGTCATACCCCTAACATCTGCACAGAGACTGCACCAGGCCATATTCAGGGAATGGAGTGAAGCACAGGAAGTCCAGTTGACTATCTGGAGACCCCTGGAGTTCTGGGATTGTGCTTGCAAGGGATTGTGTGCCGGGGCACACACTGTGGATGAACAAGAAGTCCCAAAATGTGTACCTACCTATGTACTCCTGTGAGCATGTCTGGCACAGAATCACATGTGCTGGAGCACCCATGCAATGCATATGCCCCAAGTGGTGTGGACCCACTGTGTGACCTCTGGAGGCAGGTGGAGCTGCAGGCTGGGGCCACCTGCAGCACTTCCCTCAGCTCCAATGTGATGCCACTACTTCTCTCCTGCTCTGGAGTCCAAGGCATCAAAGCAGTTCATCACCAGGCCAGATATTTACAGAAGACCCAGAGTACTCTTAGAGGTATCACAATAAGAGAGCATAAAGTGTGAATCAGTAGAATAGTTTTATGTTTAGTGCTTGAGAACTGCATAATTTATAATGACTTTGCAAATACATGAAGTTGGGTTATTGTATGACTTGTGGATAGGGCTGGATAGATACAGCCAGACATGCACAAGGCTGGCAGTTATATCCCACTTGAGTATCACTTGGACAAAAGTGTATGTTGTCCATCAGGCAAATTTAAGGAGAAGTGGGAATGAATGGGTCTGAGTACCACTTTCATACATCTCTGTTTGCCATATACTTTGAGAAATGAGAACCATGGGATGAAGTACCACCAATAAACAGAAATAGTCACTTAAGGGCAAGGTCAGATTCAAATTACACTTGCCTGCCCTGTCATCACTTTGGGATTCCCTCCTTCTCACATACCTCATGTGTCTTGGCCAAGACAGTGCTTCCAAGGCTCTTCCTTTCCCTGAAATTACATCTGATCTGACCGGAGGGGTGAGGACACTCTCTTCCTCTCAGGATGTAAACAAATACCAACTGCCCTGCGTTTTGCATGATGACACAGATGGATAGATGCTCTGTGGCAGGGGTCCAACAGCAGCAACAAATCTGTAATGTATTTCCTTCCCCCTGTCACAGTGTATATACAATAAAGAGTCACAATGGGAAAGAAGGAAACAAGAGGCACAGATCAGTATCTCCCTCAGCGCAGCAAGGGGTAAGGCAGCATCACCTTGCAGGAGGCAGTAGAGACAGGAGTTTTGCCTCTTCTCCTGGTTTGCTAATGGCATGTTCTGTGCCTGTGTTAAGTCTGAGGGCTTTTGTTTCCTCAGCTGTGATGCCTGTATGGTACACTGAGATCTTGGAGAGAAGACACCACAGAAGGCCCAATTTCACAGCACCTCATTCCCAGAGCTCATGCAGATGGCATATTGATATTTTCCTCACAAGTATGTTATTGCTCATAAACAGCTTGGGGTTAATTTTTCATTGCTGTATTTCTCTCAAGTTTCCAAGCTCTGTCTTCTTACACCTCAGTCTACAGGAAACCTGGAGCTTTCCCTTTTGTCAGTGATGTCTCTCCAAATTTGTAACCAGCGGTGTAAACATCAACCCAACATGGGCTGAAACATGACTCAAAAGATTAGGACACCTGGATCACTGTGTTGCTGCCACATAAGTCAAACTCAGGAAAAACACAGAGAGAGTGCCAAATCTAGTACCACAATGAACTTTCCTTCAGGGAGCACTGAATACAGAAACCCTCCCAGTCAGCCAGATGCACTACTACAGCATTAATACTGAAAAGTCCACCTCATTTGCAAAAAGCAATTCTAGATCAGAGAGGTCAAGAAGTAGAATTCACTACAAATAAAAGTGAACCTGAGCGGCCCAGCTTTATTGTGCACCATGGATGACAGGCAGCAAATAGAATGACTGGCAGAAATGGCCACAGGGAACAGTGGCTTGCCAACGTTATTTTAATGTTTAATTATCACCATGTTACTAGAAATACACAGATATGGGATAGCAACACGAAGTGGATTTCATGTTGGTATTCTCTCTTCAATTTTAAGCTGTAATTCCCTGTCTGCACTGATTACAGAAACCTAGCCACAAAATGGTGTTTGGAAATATTTATTTTTTTTAATGATTGAGCAATGTCTTCTCTTACAATCACCATTTCAGATAATTCAGGGGAATTAATTGTGGCATATGCACTGAAATATATAGCACTGGCCCTGTATTCTTGGCAATGCATGGAAAAGATATCATGTGCTGGAGCGACAGCAATTTATCTGATCCTGTCATTCAGTCCCACAGCACAGAATCTTGCTTTTGCAAGTTACATGAAAAAACCCTGCTTCCAATAACAGTCCTTTAGGTTTCATAATCAAAGAATCACAGAACCATTTATTGGAAAATATCTTTAAGATCATCAAGTCCAACCACTAACCACAAATCTTGTCTGCCACTAAACCATTTCCCTAAGTACTACCTCTTTCAAATACCTCCAAGCAGAGATAGAACATTTTTGCATCTAGAAAACCTAAAACTGTTTTTATCATTAGCTATATTTGTCGTATATGTAAAACTATTACAATGAAGGGTCAGACAAATATTTCATGGAACTAACTTACGCCCTTTGGTATACTACAGAGGATGATATATCTCTCACCATTTAAACTCAGTATTTCTATCTTTCAAAACATATAACTTGTTTGAGTTTATTCCTGCAGAGATGGTATGTGCCACTCACCTGAGTTTTTGTCAGGCAGTCGGTTTATCCTCCATACAATGGCATTAAAGGCATGCTCGTATTTGGCAGTTCCCAAAGTTACTCTCATTACTGGCTCAGAACCAGACAGACTGGTTGATCCAAAAGTGGCTCCCTTGTTCACCTTGGCTTTCAAAGATTTCTCCCCCAGGACACTCTCCCTGCGGAAGTTCTTCACCCACTCGCTTGGCACAGGGTAGCGGATCATCACGTTTTCACAAGGGACCTGAGTTAAAGGGTCATGATTGGAAGAGAACCCTGTGGACATCATCAGCCAGCTCTGCACCTCCACCTCAGCACCATTGATGCTGGCAGCTGTCCTCAGAGTAAAAGGCAAAGTTTTCTCAGCAAAGACAGTCCTGAATCTCATCAGTTCAAACCGACATGCATCCAAGGGGTTGAACAGGATAATTCGGGAGTTATTAAACATATCCTCATCCACACATGAATGGAACTGGCAGCTGTATAATTTAATCCACTTAGTGGTAGTAATGGGCATAATATCCTGCCTCGCAACTATTTCATTCCCTTTGATCAGGATATCGTTAAGGCCCAGTCGGCATTCTGCCAGGCCAGAAAGGAAGGTGAGAACATAGATATGAGTCAGCACACTGTGCTGGAGAATCACACCATCTCCCTTGGCCAAGATGCCATGAAACTCATCCCTGACATCCACAGTGATTTCTTCTTCCTGATAATTCAGTCCCACTGTGCTCAGATCTGTTGATGAAGCTGGTAAGTTCATCAGTGTGTCTTGCACAGCAGTGATGAAGCTAAGGAAGTCTTCATAATCTGTAGTCCCCAGCTTGATAATTTGCTCTCTGTCTGCAGTGTGTGCAATGGCTGGCTTAGGCTGATACTTCTTTTTCTCCTTGTACGTTGTACGATCCAACCGCACGCTGTGTATCCTCCCGTTCTCATCGTAGTTCTGCAGTTTGCGCTCGGAAATCTCATGGTGGATTTCGAGTTTGAGTTCTCGAAAAGGCTTCTCTAGTCCCTTCTCATAAAAAAGCTGTATACACCCACTGTTGGTCAGCTTGACATATATTGGTCCCCAGTGCCTGGATGACATAATGTTCTTCTTCTCTGGGATCCTCAGCATCATTGGCCATCCATCCTTTGGCTTAGCTGGTGCCAGGTTAGATAAAGCTGCATCCAGATCATATGGCATCATGGGGTCATCATCAGGCAAGGCAGAACTGCTCACACGATCTGGGTCTCCAATCTGGAGCTGTTTAAGCTGCTCTACAGCATCTGTGTGGGTTATAGTTTTGTTTGCCTCATGGAAACTGGTGGTATCAGGCTCTTGATGGAGAATAATGAGAGAGTCTCTTTGGCTTTTGCCTGGAGCACTGGAGACAGAAGAGCTTTTGGAACGCCTCTCTCGCTCCTCAAAGAATGAGCTGAATGGATTGATGGGTGAGGGCTGGACATCTCTAAGAGATTCATCCAGAAAGGGATTAGTAGCACTCCATGGTGGTGTTTCAACAGAAGGCAACTTGGTTAAAGAGGAGAGATCTAGTTTTTGAATTTTGGAGAGGTCTCCCAATGTGCTTTTAGGACGTTCTCTTTTCTTTAAGGATGTAGTGAGATTAAAGTTAACATCTGGAGCTTGTGTTTCTGCAGGTGGGGTATCTGTTTTCAAGGGAGAAAGGCTCTGTGGTGAAAAACTGACTTCATTGTCATCAAAAGTCACCCAGCTGGGAAAGCGAACGGTGGTTGGGGTAGATGAATGACCATTCATGGAGGTGTTGTTCAGCTGACAGTTGACAGCATCCATATCTATCTCTTCATCTTCCTGGAGAGACGAGGAATTGTCTTTAAAAAAAAGAGGGGAGGGGAGGAAATTTCAACTAATTATTCTGAAGTTACCTAGTTCTCTCCTCAAAAAAACCCCCAGAGTGCACAGTCAAAGAAAGCTATTCATACGTTGGGCAAGAATAAGATAGTCAAAAGACTTGGCTAAAATGCTGAGGAGTCTGACAAAAATTAATTAAAAGATACACAGTTGAACACAGAGAAGGAATCCAGAAAGAAATACTAAAGGAATGACAGTAATGATTGTGCTGAGCTCATCCCAACATAATGACCTGAAGGAGAAACCACACGTCACGGTGACTTTTAAAAACTTTCCCTCTAAACTTTCAGCATGCATTTCTTCTCTACAGTTACCTTCTGTTATTTGCCTGGAATGTTCCCTCACTCTTGTTATAATTTTCTTCCCTCTTCTGTCCCCATACCCTAATCCAGTAGGAAGAGGAATGAACATTGAGGAAGAGCACATCTCCAATCTGTACTTGTCTGCGCATTTGCCGTTACCACAAAAGCACATGGGTTATGGTGGCAGCACTGTAAAAGGTGCCCAGGTGTGATTTTTCCCCAGGATGTGATCAGTAAAGAGACTCTTTGTTGTACCCAGTGTGCAAGAGTCTGACAGTCCTTGGATGTCTCTGACACATCTCTCCGAGAAGCTGTGATCTAGGGATATATGTTAGGATAAGGAAAAAACATGTTTTTCACTTGTGTTGTGAAAGCTGTCCTCATCCTCTCTCAGGGCACCTTTGACTGCTATTTTCCTGCTCAGGCACTGCCAAGACACTTCGTAGAAAACTGTATCACAGTGCAGTTTCAGTCCCACCTCTTCCCAGGATTGTTGTAGCAGTAATAAGGTGCTCTCCAAAATGAGCACAAATTCCCAGTGTAAAGAAATTTAATGATTTTCTTTCCATTTTCTTCCTACTGAGCTAATGAATCACAGTGCTTCTAAAAATGAGCAGCCAGCATAAAATTATACTCTTTAGCTGCACCATGTTTGCTCTACATGATACAGCAGTGCTGGCATTTGTGCATTTTGCTTCTTCCAGACATCCCATGTTTTACACAAGTCACTGTAAAGTACAAGTACAAGTGAGAAGTCAATGTAAAATGTAGCACTGTGGAATAGCTGTATGCCTGTGATTTTGGCATAATTTACAACAACAACAAACTATTTTAAGTCATTATTTAAATTGCCAGCAGTTCCCAAAAAAAGATGAGCTTGATTTCCATTCTGCCTCAACCATAATACACAATTTGAATTTTTAATTCAGCTACTACTTAGGAAATGAAATAAGGAATATTCATGCTAGCCAAAGTGCTGCCATGAGCTCATTATGATGTCTTGGCTATTCTGGCCCTCTCATTCTCATGCCACACTCAGCAATATGTAAGTTTACCCAACCTTCTGATCTAAGGACAAAAAGCACATCAACCAAGTTCTAAGGGTTATTATAACTGAGAATTATATATGAAGGTGAATGATACCAATTTGTTTTTCAAGCCACAGTAATACAAAGCAATAACAAGAACAGATAGCTTTTACAGAGTACCCATGCATTGAAAAGTGTATATGAACAGAAGTGCCATTGTCTCAGTTTCTCAGATTTTTTTCTCTACCCTGCCATCTCACTCCCAGCTTTGCACAGTGCCTGCCTGTGGCCCTTGCTACTGTTCACACCACATGGTGCAGTGGTGGATTCTTTATCTGCTAAGTATTGCCACAAGGCTACAAACAGATCTGGGGGGTGGGGAACAATAACCCAACCAACTATTATCCACAATCACACTCTGAGTGAGAAAGTAATAAAGAACCCCGGCAGAATAATCGGACATTGCTCTGATCCTCAGTCCACACCAATGTGCTGTCTATGCTGTCTCATGTCTTTCCAGGACTTCGGTCACCCAGCATGTAGCACCTTGAAACAAAGGTTTTATGGTATTTCCTGGAAAGCATTGCCTGTTTCTTTTAGGACTTCTAAAATTTCAGTGTTTTTAAGATCTGGGTTGCTTAATAGCAGACCACCTCTTCTCTGCCTGCAGTTATAATTTCCTTGTGACAAGGAAAGAAAGCTTTGGTTCTCTTTAATGTATCATCTTTTCATTTTTCTATTTGACTAAACCACCACTACTTTGGCCAAAACCATCAGGTGGTATCATGTTACTTGTGCCTGGGGGAAAGGCAGCCATCCAAGGGCTAAAGGACATTGATACTGCAAAGTGTTTGTGATCAAAACTGCACCATGGAAGTAGGAAGAAGACCTGAGGGTATTATGTACCTTTCAAAAAAGAAAGGCAGATAACAGCTTTCAGAAATGGACCTGAGCAAAGACCTGAATTTTCAAATTTCTGAGTACTCATCTATTTTGCCTCTTGAGAGAAATTAACTCAGAGCTTCCTGGCATGACTGTTACCTGAATATATTAATGTATGTATAATTCAAATAGCTCTTTGAACTTTAGTCTGTAGAAAAGGCATACCCTTAACATGTCACACCTTCCAAAGGGGTCCTGACTTCCCTGATGTAGTCTATACCAATCCCTTAGACAAAGCAAGTACTGCTAAGATTTCTGTTGGCATAGCTGGATCTCTTCTAGGGATGTTTACATAAAGTCCACCAGACACTGGTACACAGACTTGGTCTTTAAAGATCACCCAGGCCATAAGGATGCCAACAACAAAACCTGTGGTGTTTGTATAAGTAATTATAGAAAAGCAGAAAATGCAGATGGACAGATCTGGAAGAAATCAAGGACCAGGCTGCTGTGCAGTTATGTCTCCATGACAAAGGTTATACTTCCACACAGTTTCCATGACATCCATGACATTTTCTTCCTCTTCCATATTCAAGTCAATCATATCCTGTGTCTATGCACATTTTTTGGGGGCAGTCTGCCATATTTCTGATCTTACCAAGAGAGATGGTGTAATTTAAAAGACATTTAAAGTGAGTGGGCCAAGTGATACAACTGGACTCCTATTTCCAGCCTTGACACCAACCTCATATGCAGCTCTGGGAAAACATCACTATCACATCACAGCTTCTGGTTCTCTTCCCACTTTTTTCTAATTTCTGACTATAAAAGTGTTACATGTGGAACACTGTTCCTATGTACCTCAGTATCTAGCACATTTCTAGGACTGTCACAGAGCACAGTCTAATTTGTAATGCCACAGAAGCAGATATAAACCTATAATCTGATTCAATTAATAGTTCTGTTGCATCTATGCACTTGAAAAGGCTTTCAAGTTTAGTACAAGCTATGAAGTCAGGCCTGTTTTCATCAGCTTTCTTTTTAACCCAGCTCTGTTAATGGTAGAAGGTCAAACCTGTTACTGCTGCAGACAGCAGCATAAACACACAGTAGGGAAGTGCACAGAAACCAGTTACAAGAGTAAACAGCTCAAAGCACAGACAAGTTCTTGTCAACAGCAGGGTACTTACTACCTGCTTATTCTGCATGGAAGAAATCCCTGTGAGGATAGCAGTTATTACATGCTTCCTAGGTACCTTTGCTATCAATTACTGTGTGGTAACATAAAGAAATGTCCTCTCAACCTGGCAGGACATTTTCTTCCCATGAGCTTCAGAAAAGATTTTGGAGACAGAAGAAGAGGGATCCATCTTGCCTCTTTTCAAGAAGGTTACAGAGGGCAGCTGGAAAATCCCAAACCTCTTGACCACCAACATGCAAAAGGTTGCAAGGTAGATTTGTAAGCAATCCTCAGACTTCTGAGTGTCTCTGCAAGTTCTGGCATGTAGAAGAAGTGACTGCTCACACAGGCTGTGCCCTCTACTCTTGCTACTGAACATACAACACATAAAAATTTAAGAGCAATTTAGTTCTCCAGCATGTTGAACTGTTAGTACAAAAGTTAGGTTTTATGGCCCAGCTAAGAGACATTTGAAAATCACCACAGACTAAATAAGTAGCAGGAGAAGGTGCAAGATGAGTAACTGAAGTCACAGATCTGATCTCTGTGGTTTCCTCTTATTCATTCTCCTCCCACTTGACTGATTTCTCAGGTCATGTTGAATGGATTCATCCTTAGGTAACTTTTCAATTCATAATACTCTGCCAAATCACAACATCTCTTTGAACACAATTGTCAAAATTTAGGCCATGTAAGTCTGGCAGGCTTAACCTAGTGTAATTGCATCCCAAATCTACACTACAGTAGTATTGCATGGACTGTTCCCAGCAGTGGCTTAGTGACTACTTAAATACAATGCCTGTTGCTTGGTTAACTATTGCAAACTCATCATAAGTCCTAAAAAAGTTTAATTGCCAAAAGAAGTTACATCTGAAGCTACAAAGAAGTTATATCATGGAGCTTCCAGATCTATTTAAAATACAATGAATTTCATCTAGGTGCAATTAATTTATCTCCACAAGTCTCTATAAGAACTGCTATATTTCATTTTAAATGTAAGCCATCATGCAGATACTGAACTGAAGATGAAATAGAAGGAAATGATGACTCAGCCCTCATAACTAGGTTCCAGCAGCCCCCAAACTGCAAGAAAGCTGTTGAAAAGGACAGCTCTTTATGTACTATCTTAAAAGACCCTAGAAATTTTTGTTGACTTTTTCCATTGATGTTTTGACTTTTGCTAACAATTATCTCTCTACACAGAAGTCTGTGTTTATGGGAAGGAAGGAGTGCTGTATTTCAGGCGTGTGTGCTTACAGCACTTCATTGCCTGGAATTATTTGCCTCGTGTCTCCTCCACTCACACCACCCCTTGCTGCATGGAGAAGGAAAAGAGCATCTTCCCAACAAATGAGGCAGAAATAACCATTAAGACACTGGTTTCACACTACCAGAAGAGTGGTAGTTGCAGCTGTAAGTGTCATTGTACTATGCTGCAGAAGCTATCAATCATTTTCCTCTTCTCTGTTTATTTTTATTCAACTGGAGAAACAAATTAATTCAGTCAGAGCCCTTTCACTCTTCCTTGAATAACAAAAATGTTCAGGACAACAAAATTAGTTTGCAACATAGAACTTTCTTGCATGATTTAATTTAAAAATACTCAATATTTTTATTGTGTTATGTTTAGAGTAGTTAAAACTCTGATTCGTTAAAAAAAAAATAGCATACCACCAGTGTGTCAGATATGGTATGGAATAACTGAAAAACATATTTCAGCAACTCATAGTCTATGTACAGTGAGCTCCCCTTTCTCTTGTACAGATCTTGGCTGCAACTACAGTTTTATAAAAGTTCCTTACATGTTCTGCAGTCTGTACTATGCAGTGCCCTAAGAAATCAGAATGTATCTGGCTAGTCTTAAGACAAAACCAAGCATCTGTAACACATTGTGCGCAAAACTGATGAATTAGATTTTTGCAGAGGATATACATATTCAGAAAATGTTCTTTCCAGATCTACTGCTTAGTTTTTATCCTGCAAATACTTAAAAGTTAGTGTACTAATACTCCAACAGAATTACAGTCAAGAACAAGCATACAGTCTATCCAAAAATCACCAGAACATTGCAGCAAAGAGAAATATATAGCTTTGAAGTGTGCCTGTGTCTCCAATTCATACCAATTTATCATTTGAACAGTATCCAAATCACACACAGCAAGTAATGAACAAAGTTGTTAGTGTCTTGAATAAACTGTTACATCTTTCCATCAGGCAGGAATTACATGTTAGAGGCACTTACTTTTAAAATGAATAAAATTCTCCTAGTCATAGCTAGGAAACATTTCATACTCCAAGTAAAAGCACTGCTTATCACTTAAACAAAGCTTGCTTTGTTGTTTTTTTTTTATTTTCTTCAGTAAAGATGGCTACTCTAAAAAGAAATTGAAATAAACACTTTTTGTTCTCTTTATATACTTAAAAGTGTGGAGTTCTTCTCTTGTGTAACAACGGTAGTGAATGGGTCCCAGAACTATTACAGAAAAAGAGGCTTTTTGATTTAGCTCATTTGAGAGCCACAGATCATGGGAAAGCTCCTGAAGATCAGTTCATGTGTTGCCACTAGCTGGCCAGAAGGTGGTACATTAACACTGATACAATTGCAAGAAGTGTTCAAGATTTTAACAAGATTTAGACAAGACTATGCCTGTTCAAAGAATTCACATGCTACATGTGACATAGTACTGTTTGTTTATAATTAGAGCCAAATTGTGAACAGATCTCACCTAAGTGGTGAAGATTAAAACCTCCTTCTTCTACCTGAGAACTTGTTTCTATTAAACAAGCAAGTACAGTCATAAAGTAAATGCCTCAGCAAGTAAGCATACCTACATGATTCATTACAAAGCACCTTCGTTTCTACCCCTGAGGACATGGCACAGATATGACTGACATATTTTTACCACTATGTCATCTAACTGTGTTCTCAGCAAGGTGTGCTCAGCCCAGAGGTTACCAAGGCAAGTGACTACACCCTAGACTTAGTCAAAGTTACTGCCACGCAATACTTCCACTCCCAGCTTGGGTAGGCAAGACAAAGCCTGTGTGTGAAGGGACAGAGCAGAACTGGAAAACACCAAGCTGAACCTGTTTCAGCAGAGAGATCAATAAGAGAATGAGAGATTCTCTGCTGAAGAATGAATCACACTACTTCATCTTTCATCCAAAACAACAACAAATGAAAAGCAAATGAGAAGAACAAGAAGACATGCACAACATTTTTCAAAAGTGGTTCTTTTTAAGTACTTTGGCAAAGATAAATAAAGACAAGTTTTCCTCGATGTACTTTGGACTTTGCTTCTCTCCACAGATGTCTGCCTCCCTCTCTGATGTTAATCCATAGTACATACAACATATCCTTCAAAAGTGAACTGCCACTGAGATGAGACTATTGATCTCATGAAGAAATGGGAGTGAATAAAGAAAGAGAAATGTGTCTGCAAGCCCAGGAAGCTTCATGAGGTATTTGGCAAGCAGAGTAAATCTGTAGCCAGCCTTATAAATGCAAAGACAACCCCAATCCATCTTGAAGGAACTGATGACCATCCACTGAACAAGCGCTATTTTGCGAAAGGCAATCACATAAATGTCTTATACACAGACAATACGTTGCTTCATTATTCCATAACTTTTCAAGCAATGTATGTTGGACCAGTAACAAAATACAGAGGTTGGCAGACATTGTTAGTTTTGTCTGGAGTACTTGAGGTAATACCAAATGGAACAAGCCTGACATTTGCAGTGCCAGACTGCAGGTGGAAATGTACCGGAACTAGATCTGCTCAGAATCTGAGCAGCAAAACCTTTGACAGCAAAGCAACACACTGTGGTCTCATGCATTGAGTTATGGATTCAAATGGCTGCTGCAGTACTGCATAGGTGTGGGGTCTGGTCCTGCTGAGTAAGTGTGAGAAATGTTTCCCCAGCCATAGGAAAATCCAAGGCAAGAGACCATCATGTGTGTTAAGAGGCTGGAAACACTCTGGGTTTGCTATTGCCAGTCCATCAGTTCAGAAACTGTACAGGTAGTGACCACAAGCAGTAACATCAGCTGATGACAACTTGGTAGTCAATGCAAAATAACTGGCTCTCTGATTCCTAGGTGGCAGTTCATGCATGGCTGAACTATGTGCTCACTCTTGTGCTGATTCTTCAGCAAAAAAGACAAGTCAGTACACAGGGATGTTGAATAAGCCTGTATCAGTGCTCAAGCCACTGCTTACAAAAATAAACACTGCACATCATATAGAAAGAGACAGGATATTTTACATCTTCAAAATGCACTACTGCAAACACTTCTGGCTCCTCACAACATTTAAAAATAGTAGCACTAACTTCCTCATTCCTGTGCCCAAGGCATTTCCCAGGATCAAGTTTTATATCATATCAAGTCAGCAGCTCACATCCTGTCTGCCAGAAATGTCTGCATATCTCAGGTCATGCGGTCAAGAGGTAATCTCATATTTATATACTCACTACCTTTACCCTGAGCAATATCAAAATGATTCACAAGTTATGTTGCTGCTGATATTTAAAACAAACCCAAACACCCATTTAGAAATTTCTAATGTAAGATTCTGTGGAAACTTCAAGTTCAGTTATGTATTTTAATAATTTAGTTACCTGGTGAACTGTGAAGACAAATGTGTTTCATAGACAACACAGTTGATACATAGCTATAAATTATGGAAGATAGCAGCACTCAACTTTTGCCTAATGCTAATACGTTTCACCCCTGTATGTTGTTATGCAAACATTTTCTGTTTAAAACGCAGAGAAGACTATGTAACTGCATGAGAGTAGCGAGTTTGGCCAGTTCTTGACTCAAAGCATATGTGAGCTCCAGGCTACAGGGAAGTTTTATGAGCTAACAGGTGAGGTGCTCAATGCAAAGGTGAGAAGAGCTATACCAAAGCCACGTGTATCTGATTTTTTTTTTTTTAAATTTTGGAGGGATTTTTGACACTTAACATGAAGGACTGAAGGTAACTGGCTGAAAATAGTGTGAGAAAACAGAAAGGACAGCATGATCCACATGCAATGCCTGACCCACATAGATATCACTGAAGATGCACCTGCCAGCTCAACACCCACACCCTCAATAAAAAATATTAATTAAAGGTGCCTGAAAAGCAGGATGATGCAAAGGATATGATACAGGAATGGGCTGCAAAAGTCTTAGGAGCTCATCTGAATTGTGTGACTATCTAAGTGATCTTCAGCTAGCAATTTGTGGCCTCTGCTCCACAAGTTTTCTCTCTGTAGCAAAGCAAAAATACTGATGTAATGGGAAGTGTTAATGGTTGTTGTCATGTGGATTTGATAAATAGGCTATCATAAGTCATGTGAAATGACTATGGGTTTTCTAGGAGCCATACAGGATAAAGGGAATAAGCAAGGAAGCTCTTGTAGGGAATAAAACAATTGTAGAGAGTAGAAGCTGTGGCCCTTGGCTTAGCAAAACTTAACTTATGAATGTCAAGGTACTTCTTTGTGCACTGGCCACTGCAAGCAAGAGCAACTGGATGAAGACAAAGAGGTGGAGAAACTGGAGTAAACTGCTAAGGGTCAACACTCACATACCAGACTGGCTGTGAACTGCAAGGAGAAATGCTGGGGTTTTGCTTCTTCCTGTTTGCTCCTCCCATAGGCTGAGAAACAGGGTACTGTCCACACTATTTAGAGGCAAGGAGGATTCCACCAAAAAATATTGGAGGCAAGTGAAAAAGGCTTACCGAAAAAAATTTGCCTGGAAAGCAAGTGCATGCAGCAACAGATCGTGAAACATGCTTCTTACAGTCAGATAGGCACCATTTTATTTGGTTATTGTTCTGTTATTGTCTTCAAAATTAATATTGGGCTGTGGTTGAAGGGTTGAGTCAAGATGCTGGATTGTCAGTTTTCACTTCTTGAGGCCTTTAAAGATGTGTTTTGGATATATGTTGAGCATGAGAATTTAAGGGACAGAACATAGTAGGAAAAAATATTCTCACTACTGGTAACCTAACTCCAGCCTCCTTTACAGTGACACTGATCTCAGTTTTTGTCCGTCCAAAAAAAAGTGATGCTACAGGGGTCATCCTGGAGAGTGTTAGGAAAAGCACAGCTGTACTGTCAGAGTTTGTGTCTGCCCTGGCAGTCTGACAAGCACAACCATACCATCAACAGCTTCAGCCAACTTTGGAAACTAACAGAGTTGACCCAGCTCACCCATTGAATACCTATAACAAAAAGACTCCCAAAGAGGGTGGAAGACAGAAAACTCGTTGGCTTGTTCATCCAAGTAAGTTTTAATTGTCGTCCTGCTATACAGCCCTCTGTCCAAGTCTGAGAGTCTTGTTATCATCCTGTGGTGTTATCAGCATGGCATCTCCAACATCAAGGCAGCTGTTGACCAGCCTGGGAGGCTGGTGTGACAGACTGGCTCGTTTTACAATATATTGCTGTGATTGATGAGGCCATTCCCCCTTTTCCACACTCGTCTGCTCCAGGCCTGAGACTCCCTTAGCACACCCAGTCCAGGCTCCCACCATAAAACCCCAGCTGTTGTGCAGCTATTCACAATTACAGGAAATCAAGAGAACCAAATACTGGGCTGTTGCCTATCTTTTGTCATTTGGAGTTTTGTTTTTCCTTTTTGTATGTATGTGTGTAGTTACCACGGTACACAGGATTATTCAGGGTCACTCCACAGAAGCAGCCAAACAGAAATGATCCAACAAGCAATTTCTTCCTCCCTCCCTTGGACCATTTTGGTGTGATTACAGTGAATGGAAAGGCATGGGATTCTGTATAGTGTGAAAATTTGAGCAAAAGTGACCCACACGAGAAGAATGTAAAGATGTAATTCATCATGTTATTATAGCACTGCAGTGAGAAGCGAATAAGAAACCTGTACTTCAATCCTCTGTGCTGATTTTAACTTCCCATCTGTCCATCTTTAATGGGCATCTTCAATCCAAGCTATTATTCTGGCTGGAGGCAAAACAGAGAGTACACAAGGTCCAAATTTCTGTATGCTAGTCCTGAGTAATTTCTCAGACAACTTATAATCTGTAAGTTTTAGCAACCCTTACCATCACCTGGTCTTAGCTGTGTGTCCTATTTCCTCCCCAAATGATGCTCACCATTCCTTTGTTGGGAATGCAGAAAGGGGAGGAACAGGGAGTCCTGACAATTTCTGTTCTGAGGTACCAGAAGCAGGAATCAGGCAGGGTACTGGGGCTGGATAGGGTGGTGCTCTGATAGTGTCAGAACCATCCCTGTACAAAACACACCACAGAAAACTAAGTGGAAACAGATTTCTGCATTCTGGAAATGTGGAAGGGACCTAACAGATCTCTCCAGGGTACAGGACAAGATTAGGGAGGAAAAAAAAATGGTATGGACAGTGTGATAGGAAGCCTTACTGCCTCTATCACCAAACTGTGGAGCCGGTTTGGTGGCGGCGCCAGAGAGACAAGAGCTGAGCACAGAATGTGACCAATGTGAAGGAAAACAACAGGCCCCCACAGCTGCTGTGCCCTGTAAACAAAGCTCAGCTTTCTGAAGGGCCATGTGAGATTCTGCAGAAGAGTCCTGAAAGAATGGAGGCCTGCCCAAAGGAAACAACAGGGATTAGAGAAATGAGAACACGGGATAATAAAATGAGGACTTTACTGAGCTTAAACAGAAGGTACTCAGATTATAAAATATATCTTTTAATATATTCCTACAAAAAGATCAAATGAACATTCAAGAAATAAATGGGCAACACTTACTGCATAATCAAAATACTTAAAAGTATCTTACATAGTGGCACTGACTGGTGGAGGAAATTTGACAGCAGTTACCTAAGAAGAACAGCATTGCTATGGACAAGAATGACTGCTCAGTTAAATAGAATAGCATTCTATTCTAACATTTCAAGAACTGATCATAGGAAAAGAGAAGTTTTTTTCTTCATGAGATAATGCTGAAAAATTGCTTCAGTATGCTATGAAAATAGGGGTGGGAGAATTTTTTTTTTTTGTCCACTGGTCTATTTGGATAAAGGAATTACATAAAATGTATAAAATGTCAGAAATAGATATCAGATAAGAAAGTACCACCTATCGGAGCTCCACTAGGTTAACAAGTCTAGGGAGAATATCTGAATTCATTTAGGAATGTAATGTATTCTGATCTTTTGCACTGCATCTCTTCAGTTTGCAGATTTGTACCACTCATCTAGGTCACATCGAGGTCAAATGGTGGAAACAAAAAGGCCAGTCATGTGGACAAGGATATGCACCCTATGGAAAGGTTTGAATTTAACTTCTCACATGGAACGGCATTTCTTGTAGACTTTGCTCAGAAATACGCATATGAGCACTTCAAGTAATGAAGAGCATTCTGCCTTCCCTCTGGCTTCAGAAAAACATGTTTCTGCTTGAGACAAGAAAAGAGAATGTACTGGGAGTGTGTTTATTCGAACCAGAATTTTAATGCTCTGGAAATGCTGACAGAGCTTGCAAGATTAAATCCTGTATTTACTAACTCAGCAGTATCCTCCCCCCTAAATTGATCCATCATCACCACACCACAACATAAGGGAGAAACTCTAGAAAACAAGGTATCTATTGACATTTGGCAAACCTGCACTTAAGTTCTCTGAGCTGGATCTAAACTAAAGTGTTTCTTGGGGTCAACTCTGATGATTTTGGATATGAAAACTGGTTCACCCATAAAGCAAATTGAAACCCTGATCTCTCATTACATGATCTGAACTGTTGTCAGTTGGCAGTGGCCTGACTGTGCAGGGATAAAAACCATGCCACAGTCCTGTGGGCAAGCCAGTCTCCGTGTGAATAGTTTCAGGATGCATCAGGAAGCAATTATCAAATCCCAACAAAACCTAGTTATGACCCTTCTCCTCCTTCACCAACTATCACTTGGGAGAAGCCAGAATTATTTTTCTCCTCTCTCCCCTAAACATAAATTAAGGGGATTTTCCACCCCCCCCCCACCCCCC